>PVKH010045510.1:0-10494 GCA_004027955.1 Chaetophractus vellerosus
CCTTGTTGATGGCTTGATTTGGATACTTTTCTCAGCCTCAAAATTGCAGGTTTGTAAACTAATAAATTCCCATTGTTAAAGCCAACACATTTCATGCTATCTGCTTTCAACAGCCTAGGAAACTAAGACAAACTTTGGTACCAAGAGAGGGGTGCTGCTATTGCAAATACCAAAAATGTGGAACTGGCTTTGTAATTGGGTAATGAGTAGAGGCTGGAAGAATTGTAAGATGCTTGGTAGAAAAGGCCTAGATTGCTTTGAAGAGACTGTTGGTAGAAATATGGATGCTAAAGGTACTTCTGATGAGGCCTTAGACAGAAATGATGAATGTGTCATTGCAAATTGGAAGAAAGGCAACCTTGTTTTAGAATAGCAGAGATCTTGGCAAAATTGAGTCCTCACGTCGGATGGAAAGCAGAATTTGAAAGTGATGAGCTTGGATATGTAGCTGAAGAGATTTCCAAACTACATGTGGAAAGTTTTCCTTGCAGTTTATAGTAAAATGTGAGAGGAAAGGGAGAAGCTGAGAACTGAACTCCTGGGCACAGAGAAACCAGAAACTGATGGTTTGGAAAATACCAAGCTTCAAGAAAGCAAGTCCCCAGAGAATAGTGCTCCATGTGAGGAATTAACTGAACACAGATCCAGTTAGCTACTTCTATGCAGGTCAGGGTTGGAAATGCAGAAAGGATGTGCAGAAAGTTCTTTTGTCTGATAACTTGGATCCCTGTGTACTACATGCAAAATTGGCAAGTTTTTTGCAAGATCAGTATGAATGGAGCCACTATCAGCATGGACTAAAAGGGACAGATTTAAGGAAAAACTACTTCAAAGGCAGAACCATGGAAGCTGGGGTCTGGAATGGAGACATCTTCTCCAACTAAGAGAGGAGCCCACCCACGTGTGTGGAAAGGGTGAGTATGCCCTGGCACTTGGAGTGGGGAGCCATTCTTGCCCATTGTTTAGGAAGAATGTTACCACCCCTCTTTTTCTCAGATGCTTGGGTGATTGCAGAGAGGCTAGCTGCCTCCCCAGGGTTTGACAAGGTAGAGCCTAGTCTGACTGCCACCTCAATGCTTGATGAGGGTGAACCTTCACCCCAGTATTCAGGAAGAGCAGCACTCAAGCATTTTGGGGGGAAAGCAGTAGCACAGTATTCAGGGAGAGCATGGCCACTGCACAGGCACTTGGAAAAGGTAGGTTGCCACTCCATCATGCCTAGAGCACAAAGCTTCATTCCATAGATGACTCTGAGATCTTGAAATGTAATGAATTATGCTCTGCATGGTTTTGGAATTGTTTGGGACCCAAGACCTCTGTTTCCCTCTGATTATTCCCTTCCTGAATGGAGATTTTAATCCTATGCCTGTCCCTCCTTTGTATATTGGAAACAGTGAAGTGCATGGTTCCCAATGACAAGGTGGTACAGACAACTTCCCATTTTTCACCAATATGCTTTGTTTATGTGCTTTGATGGAGTCAGTCCACCGAAGCAGGGGCTTCTGGGTAGTCTCTGCTCTCTTTCTCCAGTGAAAGTTATGTTAGACGTTTTGATAGCAAAAGCCAGTTTTACCCCACTTTGTATCTCCTTGCACAAAAATATGTGGCAGGGAATATTTTTGGCATTTGATTTTGCTTTGGGTTCCCTTCTTCATGATCCTGAAACTGACCCTCAATGATCTAAATGTACAGATTCTATTTTACTTGAACATTCTTAAAATATTTGCTGATAATCTTGGCAGGCAGATATAGTTTTATCATGAAGAAATTTTTGTCCACACTCATATGTAATGCTGTCACAATGGAATTTGGAGTCAAGAGGCTGTATTAAGTCTGGTTGCTGGTTAACTCTGGGATGGAGATTTGTGAATGAGAGGTTTATTGGAGAGACACAGGACTGAGCAGAGGGAAAAGTTGAATGACGATGCAATTGCAGCAGAGAATTCAGTTGGTCCTATGACAAGATCTGGAACTGAGATGGCCATTTGGTGTTTTCTGGAATTGAGGCAAGGGGGCCAGGCCTCTGTACTCTGCAGGGACCAGTCATTGGATAGGGGCTGCCTCTGGGGAAGAGGCACAATCTTGGGCTCAGCAGCTTCCTCAGGTGTAAGGCAATTGCCTGAAAGAGACACAGCTGTAAGCTGTCAACCATCAGCCCCAGGGGCAACTGGGGATAAGAGTGCTTTGCTCGAGAAGTTGGGGTTGGGGTGGGGAGGGAGGGGAGGATCTGGGTGGCCACCTGTAGTATCCATTCCAAATATTTAGATTTCACTTCTGTTCTAACACACTAGACTGAGAGGCCTTGGGAAATTCCCTAATTTCTGTGAGTCATCATGTCTTCATTTAATATAATGGACCAAACCAAACCAGAAAACTTCATTGTAAAAATGGGATTAAATACATACAGTATGAGCACTTTCACTTAAGTTATATTGTTTAGTTCTCCCTGTGACTCTGGACATACCTGTTTCAGGCCTACTTTGTTAGTGAGGAGACAAATTCTCAGAAAGGTGGGAGTAGTTTGACTTAATTTTTATAGAAAAGATACAATAAGGAATCTGTCTCAGTTCTTCAGACCCCCAGTACTTCTTTTGGCAAATTCACTAGAGCTCTCTTTTAGCCACAGAAATTACATTAAAAATATTAATACTAGTAATGTATAAATAATGTCAAATTTATATGGTTACTATGAGGACTGAATGAAGGAATATCTGAAAGGTATTTGTATATTATAAAGAGCTGAAAAAAGTGAGTCAATATTACTGTTCTTCAAAATTGCTTTTTCCATCAGTTAGGGACAGGCATTGTCTAATCAATCTTGGATAAGGGGTACATAAAGGGAGGGAAGCTTTAAACAGGGTACTAGAAAATATTTCTCAGCTGACCTCTAGGAGATACAAGGTGCCATACTGTTTCCAAGTTTAATTTCCCATTTGGCTCCTCTTGTTCATTCTTTGGGAGTTAAAAAATTCTGCTCACATATTCTGAGCTGCCGTTTACCCCATGAAGGCTGTGCTGTAGGGTATGGAAATGAAAGAAATGTCCTTTGGGGACAAAAATGAGGCCAATCAGTGACAGTGATGGGAATCCATGTGCTGGAGGTAGAGGGACATTAAAAGAACCCCCCCATCCCTGCCCCTCAGCAATTCCAGCAGAGCACAGAGGTTCTGTGAGGCTGGGGTAGACTCCTTAATTATCAAGGTGACTCACAGCATAGCAGTCAGGTCAGGATTTGAACTTAATATGCTTTAACTCTCAGGACCAATTCTTAAAAGGTGAGGAAGTCATGGAAAAGAACCAGTCTGTGGTATATTTCTATCAATTTGAAAAAAAATTGCAGCTTTATAGATGAAGCTTCTTTTCCTGAGGGTATAGGAAATGTTTTATATAACACATGAAATCCTAAGGGCACAAAGTTTTTTTTTTGGCACACATGTGGTCTCAGATATATTTTAAATAGCTTTGTGAATTGTAGATAATCAGGAATCTTAATGCAAACTGAATAGCACAACTATCTGTTTTTATTAAAATTTAAGTTGAAATAGCATTAGTATGAACATTATTTCCACATTATTGTGAAAGCTCAATTTAAAATTCATCTCATAGTTACCTTGCTAGAGAATTGCATGCTTAGATTGACATTTTACATGTTCTTCTTCCCAGAAAATAATCAAATGTTGCTATTAGCATGTTTTATTTTATTCTATAAACGACACAAGTCCAAAGTTCTAGGTTTTCCCAATATTAATTTTTCCCCTATGGCTTCATTTAGTAAATTCCAGATTCCCCAGTCTAAAGAGTTCAATAGAGGTCAATGGATTCTCATGTCCATGGTTTGTTTACTTTTCATCTCCGCTTGACCTAGATTAAAAAGTCAAGCCTTTTTGGCAAGAGAAATTATTTGAAAAGGAACCGTAACATTTGGGGATGGTGAAAGTGAATCTGAAAATACTATCTCCACCAATTGTAGAGGGATTGAATAAGACCAAAATATTTGATTAATTTGTTTAATTGCAATTTTACTGCTTGGCTGCAATGGGGGTGTGAAAACATGTCTATTAAGCCTGTATTTCTTATCACTCTGTGCACCACAGAAAATGTAAATGACTGACTCCTTTAATTATGCTCTGTTTGTATAGACCTGGCAAATGTTTTGGGCATGATCTGGCATAACGCATCAAATTGTAAAACAATACATGTCACAGCAAAAGACAGTTTTAGTGGTGGTTTGTAGCACAGAAGAAAATTTACTGAAATCTTGGACATGTTTTTATTTTTCCCTTTTGTTCTCAAGGCTGTCATAATCCTTTGCTTCAGAAATGTGAGCAAATGAAAGTGTCTGCTAGTGTAAAATGCAAATCCCTTTAAACTCAAGCATATGAAAAAATGGAGCCCCATTTTCACTTTCTAAAGTATTGGAATCAAGATATACTTTAAAAAACAATTAACCTTTGGAATGGATGGTTTAACAGAAGCATCCTTCATGCATGTGCTCTAGCCAGAATTCCAAATTTAGTATAAAAAATGTAAATTCAATTATCCCTCTTTAAATACTAGACCAGATTTTCCAGGGTTTCTCAATCTTGGCACTACTGACATTTTTGACTGGATAATTCTTTGTTGGGGAGAGGCGGGCTTTCCTGTGCATAGTTGATGTTTAACAGCATCCCTGGCCTCTAACCACCAGATGTCAATAACAATTCCTCTCTATCCTCCTAGGCTGTGACAACCAAAAATGGCTCCAACCATTGCTAAATGTCCCCTGGTGGGGGATGGGGTGGCAAAATCGCCCCTGGTTGAGAACAAGTGCACTGAAGACCTTCCTGGGTTTCATTGTTAAGTTCAATATTAAAATTTAAGATCAATATTTATCTATAGAAAATATCTGAAACAGTAATATTCTTTGCTAGGACGAATAAAACAAATGAAACTGTACCATAAATCTATGCATTTCTCTGGTAGACACTGACCAGAGAAAACATTTTGTGAAATTTCTGGCACGATAACTCTGTGACATATTTAGAGGAGTAGGGGTTACAAGGCCTTTCTGTTTTCAGGCCCACAGAGTTCAATGCCATGTTTTAAAAATTATGGTTAAAGCAACTGAAGTGTAAATTGTGTAATTCTCATATTGACTTCATTTCAAAAAGAAAATAACATTTAGATTTAAAGAGAAACAAGTTGACAATAGCTTTGGGAAACTGCTTGGTAGGCCTATTTATGCCAAGGACCATGGGAATAAAGTCATGCTTTTTCTCAGTAATGATGCAGTGGAGAATCATATTTTCATCCTTTCGTCCACATGATTCTCTTATTTGTAGTAGGATTGAGAGTAGCATTATTGTTAATATGCTCCTGTCAACAAATCTTCATGTACACTGTTTTGTTTTTCATTTAATGTTTTTGGTAAATTTATATTGATATTTCTCTAGAGTTAAATAAAAATGAGTTCATAATATATTGGCCTTCAGATTTACAGCATTTGGCCATAGGATTATGCTTCTATGTATATATGAGAGTGCATGTGCATTGGCTCTTGGGAGGACACGGTTTTCCTTAATCTTGCCTTGATTTTTGTGCCCGTTTACACCCACCTCCCCTGCCATGTCGTCTGCTTAGGGCAGGTATGCAGTCCACTAAAAGATAAAGGTATTTTCAAGATCTGTTGTGTTGCAACTCAGCCAGGTCCAGATTCAAAGCACATTTTAGAAGAACCCAGAAGATCCCCAAATTACAAAAGCCCAGCCAATCTTCCTCTTTCCTGTCAATCTGGGGTACAGTTGTGAATGCAGTGGTTTGGTTTCGGGTACCTTCTGCTTCTCCTCTCTCTGGACTTTCTGGCCCTCCAGGTTACCCGTTTACTTTTGCCCAGGACTCCCTATTGAGGTGTCTCATATCCAGTCTGAGCACCTTGACAAAATCTAAGATTATTGGATTTTGCCGTGGTTCTTCTCCTCTCCACTTCATCTCCACTCCCACTTTTCAAAATTAAAGGTAATTCACATTTTTGAGAAATTACAGAGAATAAAAAGATACCCAGTGAAAATCCTGCATATATCACTCTTGCCTCTTATCTGCTCATTTCCTATCCTCCCCTAGTCACAGTTACTGTGTTGTCAGTTGCATATGTACTCTTCCAGAGTTAAAAAAAAATTTATATAAGCAAATGCTAGTATCTGATTTTCTTCCCTTTCATATATAAAAGGAAGTATGCCATATATAATGTGTTACACATTGCTTTTTTCACTTAGCAATTTTTCTTGGGGATCTTTCCTTAGCAGTGCATAGGAAGCTTGCTTATCTGTTTTTGCAGCTGTAAATATTATTCATTATATCAGTGTACAATAATTTATTTAACTGCTTCCCTGAGATGAGCACTTTGGTTGGTTCTACTCTTTCACTATCATAAACAATCATCAATGAAAATACCTAGCCACTATATTTTGCATAGATGCAAATATCTATGTAGGATAAATTCATGGAAGTGAAATTGTAGAGTAAGGGATATATGCAGTTGTCATTTTGATAGATATTGGTAAATTTTCTATATGTGAGAATTAATCTTAATGCTAATATATGAGAGTGCCTTATACTCCACAGTCTGACCAAGAGAGTGTTATCAAACTTTTAGATTCTAACAATGTGATAGGTGAAATGTAGTTTTACTTCACCTTTCTCTTTTTAACGAATCAACCTTGAAGGTTCCTTTTTTAATTCCTGTTTGCTTGTGCCCCTTGAATTCACATAATTTTAGGCAGTATGAAGTCATGTGTGGGCTACTCAGAAGGTAGGACAACAGGTAGGACTCTCCAGCTACCTTTGACTGTGTGTAGATGCCAAGGCTGACAGGGGCCCAGAGAATGAGCTTTCCTGTGTTATTCTAGTTCTCTTGGAGAAAGCCCAATGTTTATGTATAAAACAACTGAATTTCACAACTAATAATTTGTGTTTTATTCTGATAATTTATGCTTTATTAGTCTACCAATTTTAATAAGTCATTTACCTTCATTTAAATGCCAAACATTTTCCTTTTCCCATGAAAGTTCTTTGGAAATATGATCAAAGGGTAATGCTTTTATGTTATGATCCATCTGAAATTTTCTCTCCTTTCCATATGAAGGGCAAAAAAGGAGAGTTTTTCTTGTCAAAAATTGCCTTCTGGGTCTCAGCCTTTTTGCTGGATTCTCTTCTACATTAATGGATGTAGTTGATGCCAACAGATGAATGTGTTCATCCAAGTATTCGACATTAGTCACTTACTCATTGAGAACCTACTATGGCCAGACACTGTTCTAGGCACCTCTCCTTATCTGTTATAGTCCCGCAAATAGACATTTGGATGTTCATCAAACTTGCCTATTCTGTGTGCCAACAGGAGAGAAAATGCACTTACAGTACATATTGCACCATTTATCAAGAGAGCAAGAATGGCCATCAGGACAGGGACACACAGATTCTATTCTTGGATCTGCCCTTATCTCTCTATGAGTACTGGGCAAATCTTTCCATCTCTACAAGCCTCAGCTTTCTCATCTGTGAACATTGTAATGTTGACTGCAATAGGTATTTAAGATCATAATGCCCATTTGCTACTTTTTCAATTTTAAAACAATACCTAAGAATCCACATTTATATACTAACAATGATAGTTGTGGAGTCTCTTTTTTGTGGGCACAACTTCAAGTATACCATATCTTGAGGTAGCAAGACATATATTTTCTACAGGAATATATTACAATTTGTTATTATATATAAATATTTGCATTTATAAAATATCCCAGGACATTAAATACTCAAAATATGATATATTTTTGTTGAACTCTTTCTTAGTGAAAAAATGTAACAAAATTTTGCATCTCAGTAGGAAGCTTTAATAGAGTCTGCAGAAGCCAAAAGTACTTAGAGAATGGATATTGGAAATAGATATTGTGATGTTGGCCTCTGTTCTTTTGGACATTTAGCCTCTGGGTATGGAAGGATCATGACTCACTAGAATGGAAGCTCTTAGAGTCTAACTCTTCCCTTCAACCAGGCCATTGTCTATGAACCTGGAGGCAGTGCATTTATTTTTGAAAGATGCTTAGGAATATCCCACAATTTTCTTTTATTCAGTCATTCTCACCTCAGCCTTCTCCATACCCCTCTTTTGTTCTCTATTACCTTCACCCTGAGGTATTCTTTAGGTTAAACAATTTCATGGCAGTAGGTCAAATTAGAAACTCAATTTAAAAAAGTATTCTATTTCAATGACTTTCAATTAGCTTTTAAGGAAGATAAATAATTAGCTTTTAGCTTTTAAAGAAACTAAATAATTTCAAAGGTTATCTTTAATGCAAAGCATGCAGATTATTGATATTAGCTTATGACTTGTCACTTTGGATAAATAATTAGTAGCCCTTTATTATTTTCAAATTAAGAAAGTGAATGGATTTTGGGAATGTTTTGCTTTAAATACCAACTTTATCACTTGCTATTTATAATTTACCAGTATTATCATTTATCTGAAGCTCAGTTTCTTTATTTCTCAAATATAGTACTAATAACTCAAATCATTATGAAGATTATAAATGATATATAAATATATAAAACTATCTAAACACAGTGGGCACACAATAAATGTTACCTGTTTTATCATTTTCATTAATATTATGAGAAATCAGTATAAAATACCAAAATACCCACTGTAGCAGTTTGGC
Source organism: Chaetophractus vellerosus (assembly GCA_004027955.1). Taxonomy (NCBI): domain Eukaryota; kingdom Metazoa; phylum Chordata; class Mammalia; order Cingulata; family Chlamyphoridae; genus Chaetophractus; species Chaetophractus vellerosus. Next base: position 8,697 of record PVKH010045510.1, read on the forward strand.
AGTTTGATGTAATTATGAATTCCAAAAAGAGATATTGGATTATGCTTGTAAACTGGTCTGCTAATCTGGGCATGATTAAGTTAAGATTAGGGCATTGACTGAGCGTTGAGCCCCACCCCTTTGTGGGTGGAGAATCATTGTAAAAGGTATGGCAAAGGACAGGGTTGAGGCAGTTTTGAGTTGTAGTTCTGATGTTGGAGTTTTGATACTGGAGCCGGGAGAGGCAAGCAGACAGAGGAGCTTGGTCATGAGGAAGGAAAGAAGGCCCCAGGATAGAGGCGAGCCATTCACCTGACAGTCTACAGCTGACCTTGTGGAGGAAACAGAGGAGCTGAGCCTGGAGAGAAACGGAGCCCTGGGAAGAGAGGAACCCAAGAAGCCTGAACCCTGGCAAACTTCAGCAGCTGTCTTGCTCCGACATGTGGCAATGGACTTTGGTGAGGGAAGAAACTTATGCTTTAAGGCCTGATAACTGTGGGATTCTAACCCAAATAAATACCCTTTATAAAAACCAACCAATTTCTGGTATTTTGCATCAGCACCCCTTTCGCTAATACACCCACTAACAATTTTTTCCCTCAGGGATTTCACATAAGACAAAGATTGTATTTTATTTTATTCCTTATGTACTATTTTATTTCTTATTGCTTTTAAAAAACATCCAGGGACTTAAAAGATGAACATTCAAATATTTGAAAAGGTAAAGAGGGATGAATTCTCACTCACAAAATTGATGACTGGTAATTGAGTGCTGTGTAGAGAAAATAGTGCATGCTATTGTAGACAATATATTCCCCAAATGCCAAAAATAATAGCTCTTTAATGAGCTATTTTCTCATGATTGCTATTCTCAACTTTCTCATAAAAAATCAACATCATATTTTATTTAATAGAATTGGCCTTTATCATATTAATTCAAAGACTTATGAAGACGGCAACTTTGTATTTAAAAGAGGGGGGAAAAAAAGGCTAAAATCTCAAGTGAATAATCCAAATAGGACCATAAGAATGGATTTCAGCGCTCATGTGGCCTAGACTTCCCGGGAAGCTGGTCTTGGCACCGCATCACTTCATCCTCTAGATGGCGGAGGAACACTGCGGTGAGGGGCCACCGCTTCCCACCACCCAGAGCGGAAGTAACAGCGCAGACCCCTGGTGATTTAATAGCCAGTGCACAGAGTAGTCCGGTTGCGTTACCGAGTAAATGAAGTTATTAATTATGCTCTCAACATAAATGTCTAAGTCATATTTTTAATCCACGGTATACACTTTTAAAAATGCTTAAATATAGGAGAGCAAGTAGTGTGTGTAATACAGCAAATCAGTTTCTAAAAAGAAACTCATTCTTTTGAGATTGTCCTTTCAGTGTTTTAGAAACAAAGACTTTAATTGGGGGTGGAAAGATCCTCAGAGAGGAGAGCGACCTCAGAGCTGAGCAGTTTTGGTCCAGGCTCTGGACTCAAAATGGTCCAGATTTGAATCCTGGCTCCCCACTTACTGTGTGCCCTCTGTTTTGGTTTGTAGTCTAGAGATATCAGGACCTACCTGGTTAGGTGGTTGTGAAGTCTGAAGGAACAAATCGGGGTAAAGTGCTTGACATAAGAGTTTAGCAAGTGGTTTAAGTACCCCATGAATGCCGGAATTTGACAGTCACAAGGAGTCGGTTAGGAAACTTGTACAAAAGTTTGATTTGTTACAAGGTGAACATTCATCATATTCATCATGGGAATTTGAGACATCATTGTAATATAAGGAAGTGACCAGGCATCAGAACAGCCTTTTATAGCTACCTATTTAA
>PVKH010045511.1:0-10494 GCA_004027955.1 Chaetophractus vellerosus
CTGCTGCCCGCAAAACATGGAGTGGAGCTGCCCGTGAAAACGGAATGTAGCCACCCACGAATGGAGCGAGCCGCCTCTGCGGTGGGCCGACTCGGTGCATCGCCGCAAAGACGGGGGAGAAAAGAAGCAGACATAGAAAAACACAGAAGAATGGACACACAGCAAGAGCAAGCAGAAAGGGGCGGGGGGGGGGGGTATGTAACCAAAAAAAAAAAAGAAAGAAAAAATTTAACCAAGATGCTGCTGCTTAGCCTTTATCTTTTTCCTCCAAATGTAATGTTAACTATCTACTAGCACCTCTCTCATAGAATTGGGAAAAAAAATCCCCAATAGACCCAAGTCAGTTACTTTTCTTGATTGGCTCTAGTAAAAGTTCAAAGCTCTTGCCTAAAATTTATTTGAAAATTTTATCCACTTACTTCTTAAGGGTCCCACACCTATGGGTCATTGGTGAATGTGCTTTGTAGTTTGCCAGATTTGACTCTCATTCAGGATTGAAAATACATCCATCTTTAAATCCTAATGGCTTCCCTTTAAAGTCAGCTACATGAATTAAATTTTTTTTTTTTTTTTACTGGGAGGTCCCGGGGATCGAACCCAGGTCCCTCCATGTGGGAGACAGACACCCTACCGTTTGAGCCACATCTGCCCCCCATGAATTACATTTTAAAAGCCCTAATCTGTGTATAATGGTACAACTATATTTATCCAAAAAGCATTTGATTTCTAAGTTGAATAATTAAATGGTTAAACTTTGAAATTTCCTGAGGAGAGCACAGATATAATAAGAATCTGTTAGGCTGAGTACTATATTCTGGCATGGGAAATGTAATGGTAAAGAAAACAAGGGTTCTTTCTATATTGGAGAATCTAGACTCCAACTCTGTGAGAGATGTTGGGGCTTTGCTGTGTTTCTAATGGAGAAAACTGCGAGGTACCTATCTGTATTAGTTTCCTAGCTCCTAAAACAAATAGCATACAATGGGTTGGCTTAACAACAGGGATTTATTGGCTCACCATTTCAGAGATTAGAAAGTTTGCCTCCTCCTGGGGTCAGTATCTTCTGGCTGGCCAGGAGTCTTTGGGGTTCCTTGGCTTTTCTGTCATATGACAGTGCACATATGACAGATCTTCTAGATCTTTTCTAGGTTCCATTGACTTCCATCTTCTGGCTGTTCCCCATGACTTTCCTGTGTCTAGTTTCCTTTGCTTATGAGGACTTCAGCCATATTGGATTAAAGCCCACTCTGATTCAGTTTGGGTACACCATAATTAATACCATCTTCACAGGTCCTATTTACAAATGGGTTCACACCCACAGGGCCAGGAGTTGGGACCTTAACATGCCTTTTGTGGGTTACATGATTCAATTTCCAACAATCTGCCTTCTGGACACTGAAAAGACTTTCTTCCTACGTATAAAATACATTAATTACATAACAGCATCCCCAGATAACCTAGTCATTTCAGTAACAATGCTAAGTACAAATCTCATCAAAATCTGTTGTGGGTGTAGTTGGTCCTGGGGTAAAATTCCTCTCTCTGTGGACCCATGAAACCAAGAAAACAAGTTATCTGTTTCCAAAATACAGTGTGGGACTGGCATAGAGTAAACATTCCCATTCCAGAAAGGAGAAATTGCCAGGAAACAGTGGTCCCAAACAAGTCTGAAACCCATCAGGGCAAACTATATTAGATTTCAAGGTCTGAGAGCTATCTGTGGCTTGACACTTTGTCCTCTGGGCCTGTTGGAGTGGCAGCCCCACCTCTTCCAAGCACTTGTGCAGTGGCCATGCTCTCCCAGAACACTGGGGTATAGGCCCCACCCTCTGTAAGCATTGGGAAAGCAACTGGGCTCTCCCTGAATGCAGGGGCACAGGCCCCACCATCTCTGAACATTGAAGTAGCAGCACTCTCCCTAAACAACAGGGCATAAGGCTTGCCCCCTCCAAGTGCAAGAGCAGACCTGCCCTTTCCACACACATGGTAGGGCCCTTTTCTTGGCCTGAAGATATTTTTGGTCCAGACCTTTGCTTCCGTGGTTCTGCCCTTGAAGTCATCCTTCTTCAGTTCATCCCTTCTCTGTCCCTTTCAGTCTGGGCTGACAGTGATTCTGATCATGGTAGCTTTGCATGCAGTTCAAGTGAGCCTAAACTATCAGACAATAGAACTTAGCACAGATTCTTCCTGGATAACTGTATTTGCAATCCTGACTTCCACTGAAATCGTGGACTGGATCCATGTTCAGCCATATCCTCTTTCACAAAGGGTTGTTCAGTTAAACCCCCATATGGAGCCCTGTCATCTGGGGACTCACTTCCCAAAAGCTCAGTGAGGTCCCTGTTAGAGCTACTTCTGTCCCTAGTCTCAAAGAACACTATTTGGATAGGCTCAGAATTTCCCAAACTACACTTCCTGGTTTCTCTGTGCTTAAGAGTTCAGCTCTCAGCTTATCCCTTTCCTCTCACATTTTACTGTAAGCTGCAAGGAGAAACCAAGCTGGACCTTTCACACTTAGATTGGCTGTTTCCTCAGCTAAAAATTCAAGTTCATTGTGTACAAATTTCACTTTCAGCACATCATCAGAACATAATTTTGCCAAGTTCTCTGCCACTTTATAACAAGGAATGCTTTTTTCCCCCAATTTCTAATAACACATTTATCATTTCCTTCTAAGGCCTCATTGGAATTACTTTTAATGTCCATAGTTTTACCAGTGGTCTCCTCATAGCAGTATGGGCTTCAAGCACTTCACAGTTCTTCCAGCCTGTACTCATTAACCAATTCCAAAACCATTTCCATATTTTCAGGCATTTGTAATTGTAACACCCCACTTTCTGGTACCAAAAAACTGTATTTCCTACTGCTAAAACAAATACCAATCAGTGGGTTGGCTTAGCAACAGAAATTTATTGGCTCATAGTTTTAGAAGCTAGAAGGCTTGTTTCTTCCCAGGGTTGGTATCTTCTGGTTGGCCAGTAATCTTTGGGATTCTTTGACTTCTCTGTCACATTGCTATGCACATGGTAGCGTCGTTGATCTCTCTCGGGTTCCATTAACTTCCAGCTTCTGGCTGCTCCCTGTGGCTTCTCTGTGTTCAATTAACTTTTCTTACAAGGACTTAAGCCATAGTGAATTAAAACCCACCCTCAAACAGTTTGAGCACACCTTAACATAACACCTTCAAAGGTCCTATTTACAAATAGGTTCATACCCACAAGACCAAGGATTGCGGCCTGAACGTGCCCTTTGTGGGGGACATGATTCGATCCCCAACAGTAGCATATGTATGAGTGGTATGCATGTTCCAATTATTATTTTTTTTTAAATAATCACCTGTATATATGTGTTGTTGTTTTTTTTTTAATAAAAATTGAGATGATGTCATCTAGTATTTTTTCTAGCTATGGAATCAGCCTCTTCCATACTCATTATTTTGTGCTCATTCTGACCGACAGCCAAAGCATGTAAAGAGCTGACCAAAATTAATGCAACACAGGACTAGGGGACCTGTGAGCTTATTACCTCATGTGGCTTTGGGATCCACCTCCTTTGGCTTATGATGCTCTTAGTTCTGTTGGCAGCAAGTTCTGTTTTAGCCTCAGGACATAACTGAGCAATCAAAGCAAGATATTAATTGATTAAAGCTTATGAAGAGGTTTCTTTCTCCTGCTTGAATCTATGGGCGTTCAAAGCCATAGTCTTATTTTCTTGTCAAGCACAGAGAGTAAACTCTGCAATATTGAAGTAGATTGATTGTATTTTAAGTATAGTTCTGGCTAGTATTCCTGTTCCTGGTAAATAAACCTTCATTCAATTTGATTTCTTTGTATTAGAGCCGAGAGATGGAACTCTCACTTTGTTTTTCTCTTTTCTTCTGAAAAATATTTTCTATGGGGTCACATACTCCATGTAATGGTTAGGGTTTTTATACTACATAGGTACGACTGATTTTGTAGTGTTATGTGTTTATGTGTTTGTGTAATACCAGAGATAAAATTTACTTTCATAGTATTGTTAGTTAATATTTAGAACAAGCCAAGGGAGTTTATATTTGATAAACTTTTACTCTTTTTTTTTTTTTTTTTTTAGGAGATTCCTCAGCAGTTGAATGGGAGTGATTGTGGAATGTTTACTTGTAAATATGCAGATTATATCTCTAGGGACAAACCTATCACATTTACTCAGGTGAGTGAAGACCCCTCCTTATCCATTTACTTGTTACTAAACAAGATAAATTAAAGCACTTTTCTAGTACTTGGCACACACTAAGATCTCAGTAAATGTTAGCTGTGCTGCTCTTATTATTTCTGTAAAAACTTTGGCCATAGCCCTACTCCTGCCAGGATCAGGGTTTGTCACTGCATCTGCTCTCAGATCTATGATTGGCTTTGATGAACAGTGGAATAGTTTATATCTCTGAACTCCAGTATTACAAGTTGTTGTGTATTACTGATATTTTTAGCCAAGAGGGAGGCATGTCTGAATATGTAACAGCAAAGAAAAAATCATGCCTAGTGAGGATGTAACTGCAGGTCTAAGATGTAGCAATGACCGCTGCTTTTCCTTTCTGTTATGGTTCTTTTTTGGTTCTCCATGGCTCTGCACTTGAGGGGAAACTCGAATGTGTTGGGAACTCTTGAGCATTTTATATTTATAAAGTGGATTATTAACTTTTTAAGTCAAGTACTATTCTCTTTAAAAAATAATTTTTCTTCAACAGACTTCATATTTTGATAGATGTTGCCTACCAAACAAGATATATTTTTTGAGTAGTAGGACTAGTAACTCCATTCCAAGCTCTTGAGCCCCATGAAGTAAGTAGGGCTCCCATGCTGAATTAATACAATTCCAGTCTAAAATAAAGGCATTTGTTATTATTAGTTAGTGTCAGCAGTTTTACCAAGAATAATTATGCAGTTTTTTACTATGTTTTCTGAACTATTTAAAAACAATTTGAATTCATGCATTAGAACATTTTAGGCCCCCCAGATAGGAAGTTGGTAGTTTGTAGTAAAGTGGTACATCCAGCTATTTTTAAATGCTAGACCAGGGTACCTCAAGGATGTGAAACTGATTTGTCAAAAAGAAGACTAGTTGAATTACAGGTGATTTTAGAGTTGACTTCTGTGCTGCTACTTTGAAAATTGGCACCTGAAGTGATTATCAGTTAAAGCAGAATAATGTATTAGACAAAACATCTTATATTCTTTGTTGCTGCAAGTAGTTGATTGTTCTTTGAACCAAATGAAATGGATTTCAAGAAGAGAAGTTGCTCTTTGAACAGAATTGGCAATGTACAACATTTGGTAGAGCAGAAAGAAGCTTGTGGATTTAATTACATTTTTTTCTTTAAATGAAGTTCATGTTTTTCTTTTATGAAGGTAGAATATGATCATTTTATAATTTTTTTTTAATACATAAAGGGGAGAAGTTACCTGTTGTCCTATTACCTGGGTATTTCCATTTTTGGTACATGTTTTTATTATGAAGTTGTCATTGTGTACTACATGTAATAATTCTTTATGCTTTTATTTTCCTTAATATGTGAAAATGCTTATGATACATATAATGTAATCGCAAACATTATCCACCTCCTTTTTTATGGCTTTATGAGTATGTACCATGATGTTAAAAAAAAAAAAAGTCAAGGCTCCATAAATAATATAGATCTCCTACTTTATTTACATGATTACACCTAAAGGTTGTGACACTGTGCACATCAGCGTGTAAAGCATGTGTTATTTTTGGGATTCTTTGCAGCACCAGATGCCTCTCTTCCGGAAGAAGATGGTGTGGGAAATCCTTCATCAGCAGTTGCTGTGAGATTGCCCTGCCTGCTCCCTCTAGCTGCTGGTGGTTCTTTCACAGACAGTTCATATACCTCATGCATTGTGGGTTAAAAAGTCCCTGCATCACCTCTGTTCTCTTACAGGTACTGAGCTGTCAAAAATGCATGAAGGCCTCTGACTGCACCCCAGTCCTGACTTGGTGTGCAGAGGGCTGCTTGCAACCCTGTATGTTAAGGGCTGTGCCTGCTCAGAGCCCTGGACTACTCAACCCACATAAGAACAAATGCTAATTATACTTGTTTTTCTTTCTTTCTTTTTTTTTTTTTTTAATTTCCCTATGAATGTGGGAAATTCAGGATTTATTCTATGAATTGTTTTCTTTGTGCATTCATGTGTATTCATTTGCTTACTCATTTGCAAACATAAATGGGCAGTGGCCATATCCCCCCTGGTCTTTTACAGAAACTCTAAATTACTTGTTTGAACTATTTATTTCTGAAAGGAATGTTAATCAAGCTGCCACTCCCTGCTGAAGATCTGGAAGGTGATCAGTGATGGGAGGAAGGAAGTATTCATTAACTTCTCTAAGGCTGGAGCAGCAACTGCCAACTTGGAGCTGGAGGTCTTTTTTTTTTTTTTTTTCTCTGAGGCATGAAAATGCTGGGAAAATTGCGGTGGGATAGGGCTCTGAGTGCCTTTCAGAGGAAGCCTGACACTGCAGCCTTGGCATGGTATTGTGGAAAGGTGGAACTGTGGCCAAGAAATTCTGGCTATCCAGGCATCTTCAGAAGAGTGTCATGGTCATACTAGAGAGACTCCCTTTCTGGAAATGAGGTTACGTGGCTTACTCTTGAAACTGGATTTGAAGTAACTGTAAAGCCCAAATCTTCATTTTCATCCCAGATCTGGTTGAATGTAAACCTCAGAATTGTAAGGGCTGGCCTGAGCTGTTTGAAAAGATACTATTCAAGTTAAAGCTATTTTTCCTCAAAGTTTTTTTTTTCTATATAGTCAAAATTAGGTTTTGTACTCATTAGGATTAACATTCCCCCACTCCACCCCTCATGGAATTTGTGGATAAAGGTTTAATACTTGGCTCTGAGGTTACCAGTTATACAATAATCTATTTTGCATATGGAAGTTTGTATTTAATTTTTTTGTTCATTAAAATCCTTACAGATGTTGTTATGCATTTTTAATTTCAGAGAGTTTAGAGTTGTTCAGGACATATTTTGCAAGATCTAGTGCCTAGTGTTGCTTTTCTGATATAATAAACGGATGTCTGGCAGAACCTGAAAAGTATATGCTGAAATGATTTCTAAGTCCTTTCCTACTTAAACCTCCCAAACATGTTCTGGTACATAAAAGCAAAGGTTAAACTAGAAAAATTTGGTATACGTTAACTGTAAATCAATGTGTCTCCTGTTTGGAGGGCGTAAGCTGCTGGTTGCAGAGACCAGCATGTCCTTGAGACTTGCCCAAGTCTTGATACCGGACCTAGGGCCCTTGATGTGGATTGCAACTGCTGTGCCTACTTGAGGGCCAGTCCAGAGGCCATGTGATTAGGTGAGGATTAAAGAGTAAAACTGGTTGTGCTGAATCTCTCTTAAGCTTAGGTTGCACATGGGACCCTTCCTACAGCCCCTCTTCCTTTCCCTGATTTCCATGGGACTCCAGGAGCTATGCCAGTGAGTAGCAGCTGGCATAGCCAGAAATGACCAAAGATTTACTGGTTTAGCATTTTATTAAAAACCTGGTTCCCACTTGGCACCAGTATGATTCACCTGGGAATTTACTACCTTGATTAAGATTTGTGCCATATTGGGTAAATCATGTTAGGAATGGCAGTTTGTGTCCTGCCTAAGTGAATGATGCTGGGGGTTTGTGTAATATTTGAAGGGCTTCTTAGTATCCGCTTGGACTAAGCTTTCAATTAATGTGTACTCTTCACACTAGCTCTTAATAATTTCCCAGGACCATGATGAAATTGGTAAAAGCAGAGAGTTAAGAGTATACACTGAGTTCTTGAATTTAATATGGGATACTTTAGGCTATGTTTCTCTACACACTGGTATGTCTCCTTTGGTGCAGAGAAACTTGCTGGTAATAGAATTTTTATATTTAAACAGTATATGAGAAAAGTGGTCAGGTGATAAGAATAGCTATTTTATCAGCAGCAAATTATCGACATTAAAATCAATGTTTTCTTATAGAAGTTTGGAGGTCTGAAAAAAGATACAGTGAACTATTTTTCTTTTTTAGTAGGTAGTCTCATCTAAAGAGTGATAAATGTAAAAAGACAGACAAACAAAAAACCCTACACCTAAATGTTGGTGAGCATCTTTCTCGTATTTGATCCTATGCCAGATATTTGGGGGAGCCCCATATTCAACCTCAGTTATTAAGCCTATTAGAACCTCTGATATTTTCCCACCTTCTGAATCCCAAGCACAACTTGGGAAACCCCATGAAGAATGGTAGATGTTTGCCTGCCCTCTGCGGAGTCTCTTGGTTGTGATCAAGGTGGGGGTGATGGAAGAATATCCTTGGAAATATATTGAAACTTCAGAATATAAATAAATAGGGAACCAGCTGTGGCTCAATTGGTAGGGCTCTGGTTTACCACATGGGGGGCCCCGGGTTCAGTTCCCGGGGCCTCTTGGAGAAGGCAAGCTGCCGTGAGCAGGCAAGCCACTGCACGGTGAGCTGATTCTGGGATGCCGCAGCGGGGGGAGACAAGCAGACACAGAAAGACTCAAAGCAAAATGAACACAGCAAGCACAGGCAGCAAGGGGGGGGTATATAAATAAATAAATAAATCTTAAAAATATATATGTAAATAAATAATAAATATAGAGAAAATAAAGTTTTGATAACCTTAGTACTATGATTAAGCTACAGTGTTTAAATTGGCTTTTGTGAACTAATTGGGAAACTAATTGCTTTATAACAGTTTCTTTGGAAAATAAAACAAACAAACCCTCCAAGCTCCCAATATTCAAACAAACTTTGGTACTTATTTGTAATTTGGGGATCTAGCTGGCTGTACTGCTTTGATAATTTTTTTTTTTAAATTTACCTAATATATATGAGGAAAGGATTTGGAATAGGGATTGATTTTATCTATTTACCAAAAAATTAATCTCTAATTCAGTGGCTGTCAAATTCTCTTCAATTGCATCTCACTATAATAAATGTATTTTATGCTGTAGCCAGTACACACCCACACAAATATAATCAAGTCCATATTTATGGACTCAAAAGTTTCACGTAACAATATTCTTTCTTCACTTTGATAGTTTTATTTCAGTTTTATAAAAAATATTGGTTGTGACCACGAAGTTGATTTCCCAACCCATTAATAGATAGGAATCCACAGTTTGAAAACACTGCTATAACTGACCTGACAGTGAGATGCAAATTATATTTAAAACTATAAAGTTTGAAACCTCAAAATTATGATAAATGTGAGGCTGATCTAAATATTCTAGGAAAACAGGCCAGAAACTTTCAGACCATCAAAGGAAATATGTAGTGTAAACAATACTTCTTATTTCTACTTTGATATTTCCCAAACTATATTAACCAGAAGTCTTATTACTTCTACATAGAACTTAAAACAAAAGGGATCTGTGTCCAAATGAGTATATGCCCCATGCCCTTTCCTTCTTAGAATATCAAATATTCTAAGAAGTTTTCCACTAATGATATGTCAACTTAGCATTTCTTGAAACTTGGACATTGAACCCTTTTCTATGTGATTCCTGTTGACATCCTGTGGAACTTATTTCATGGAATATACTTTGAAAAGCGCGAGGAGAAACCATACATACTGGGGAAGCCTTGCCCATTCTTGCCGCCCCTACCATAAGGGTATATTGTGATCATAAAGTCTGTGGTCCCACAAATACCACCCTTTTCGTGTATAAGTCTTCTGGATAAGTTCTTTCTGATAAATTTAATTGTTTTTTGCTGCCATTGCAAATTAAATTTTAAAAATCAAACCAGTTATTTCTGGTATATGGGAAAGTAATTAGCTTTTGCATACACACATCCTTCCTAATCTGCTTGACTCCTGAACTCAGCTGCAATAGTTGGAGAGCAAGAGTTTTATCATTGGAAAACTCACTGAACTCTAGTTTTTTTTTGAAATTTTGAAAAATTGTTGATTCTCTTAGGCTTTTGAGGTAGGTAATATCCACAAATAACTTTATTTCCTCCTTTTAGATATATATTTCTCATTTCTTATGTGATTAAATTGGGAAGAATATACAGAAAAATAGGTGGTAGCAACATTTTTGTCTTGTTCTTGCCTTCTGTAGAAATTGTGCTATATTATTATATATGATGTTGACTGTTGGATGGTGTATTTTTTGTTAAATGTTTCCTTATTTAACAAAAATCGGTTGGCTTTTGTAAAGGGTATTTATTTGGGGTAAAAGCCTACAGTTACAAGGCCCTAAAGAGTCCAACTTAAGGTTACTTTCTTTTTTTTTTAAAGATTTTATTTTATTTTTATTACATATCTCCCCTCCCCCCCGCTGCGGCGACGCGCCGAGACTGGTCACTGCGCAGGCACGGCTTTCCCCGCTTGTGGGCGGCTTCTGCTTCTATTCACGGCAGGCTCTTGCTTCAGTTCGCGGGTGGCTGGCTGCGCTCCATTCGCGGGCGACCTGCCCTGCCCGTGGCGGCTTTTTCCCTG
>PVKH010045512.1:0-10493 GCA_004027955.1 Chaetophractus vellerosus
AAACAAATATACCATATTGTTAAGAAAAAAATCAAATTAGAACCTAAAATTATCTGTGATCTAGAGTGTGCTTCTCAAACTTTAATGTATATATGGATCGGATCTCCAGGTGATCTTGTTAAAGTGATTCAGTAGGTGTGGGGTAGGGCCTGGGATTCTGCATTTCTAACAAGCTCTTGGATGATGCCATTGTTGCTGTCCTGCAGACCACAATAAGATTATCATAAAGAGAATATAGCAGTTTTCACCGATTCATTTCATTTCTTCACAGAGAAACTGCAGAGAGCCTCTCAAGGGTAGGGAAAGTACAAATTATGTCACTACATCTACCAAATATCTAATATAAAACAAGCATTTGATACATGGTTTTTTTCTATCAAAGTCTTTCAATTAGCATATTCTGCTTTCTATTTTTTGGTGTTTGCTTTTCTGGAGACATGAGTCTTTGTCTCCATTCTTAATGACAGCTTCACATTTTTAAACATAAATTCTTCAATTTCCCAAGAAAATTTGTGAAAGCAAGGAGAAAAAATAGATTTCCTTTGCCATGTTTCTTCAACACCTCTCCTAGGTCAAATCAGAAATATATGTGCATAATATTAATTACTATACATATATTTGCAAATATATATACTGTATCTTCAAAGCAATTTTGCTTCTTAGATTTTGCCAAATTTAATTAAGCTTTCTTAGAAGTTATAGGTCTAATGAAAAGATTTTTGTAATGTGTTTCCCATTCATTTAGAAAAGTGATTTTTAAAGTGATTAGGACAGAGTTTGGCTCTCATTATACATGCTATAAAGATTTTTTGGAACATATAAAATTTTTAAATTGTCTATATATTTATCACAAGCAATCAAACTAATAATACTAGCAAGCAGGCAAAATATTTGCTTCATGTTATAGAAATATAAATTGAGGTACAGAGAGGTTGAGAATTCTTCCTAAGCTGTTTAGCTGGTAAGAGATCCAGCCAAGACCAGAAGCTTTGTTCTTGATCTGGTCCTTTTCCTTTTTTAACATGCCACTTCTCAACGTGTCACAGTGCTCTCTTCAGTACATTTAAAATGAACCTAAGGAGCAAATGACATTTCATAATGTAAATACTAAAAAAAGAATGGCAAAATATTTTAGTGAGAAGAGTTCATTAAAGAAAAAAACACATACTACAAAGGTAATTTGTTACAATAGAAAATAAGTTACCAATTTTTGATGAAAAACTTGACTTTGATTTGGCAATGCTGCTTCTAAAAATGAATATGAAGGTACTATTAAAAATGAATAGTAAATTCATGGAAGGAACAGTGTATAACATTTAATAATAATCTGTAATGGTCTCCACTATACCCTAAATTTATAAGGATAGTTTTAAGAAAAATATCCAAATTTTAAATAGTGCCTGACTTCTACATCAGAAGTGTTAGCAGGCAAGGTTAATGTGAACCCCAGTCCCAGTGGGAATCACAGGAGCCCAGGATGACCAAGGCCAGGTAACAGCATTTAATTGCCAGAAACAAAGTAGGGTTGAGCATAAGAATAAGCTATAGGGCTGAAGTTGTTAGCAGGGTCCACGGAATGGTATGACACACATAGACTCCTGGAAATGGTTAATTAACTTAGCTATCTCTAAAAATAAAATCATTAGACAGTCTTCTAAGGTCTGAATTTATTAACTGATGTAAAACAAAGCAATTCCTGTGATACCTATAAAGGCTTTACTTAAGGCAATAGCTTAGAGCACATGGCTTCCTCCCTAACTCCCAGGTGACAGGCCCAGAGACTCTTGAATGAAGAGGAAACCATGTATCTTTGACGAAAGACCCAGTTTTACTATCACCAGACTGTACTACAATCCTCCTTTTTGCCTTTTAAAGGACTTTTAATTAGATGACAATATTTTGAAAATAGAATGCCCAAACTTTGGGGTTATATTGGATAATAGATGTGAGTTAAAACTAATTCTTGTAGCCCTTGAATCACTAAGCAATTAAGTTAAATTTAGCAATTAAACTAAAGTAAAATATTAACAGGTATGAAAAATGCTACTATGATTATAATAAACGTAAGCAGATGGTGGCTCCAATTCAGCTACAGTTCTAGATGTGGCCTTATGCAGCTATTGATAAAGCAGATATTTTTCTCCATTGCCAAATACAGGAATCACCAAAAGCAATTTGCAATCACCTGAAGGAAGGCAGTTTTCCTCTGGTGTCCCACTGAGCACAACACAGATTCACTATATTCATAGTGCTGTGCTATTAGAACCTAAAGAGTAGGGAGAAGCCAGGCAGGGGCTGGAGATAAATCCTTGGGAAACATGAACATTCTTACTTCAGTCAAGTTCCTGGGACCCTCATAAAAGCCAATGATTTTCCCATTTGAATGTGGAAAAAATCGCTTGAAGATGTTAAAACGCAAGATTCTGCTCTCACTGGGAGCTGGCAGCAATGTCCAACGACCAATGATGGGAGAGGGGAGCAGTACTCAACATCTGTGCAGGGGAGGGGAAGGGGATAAGACTGACATGAAGGCAAAGAGGAAAAGACATTCACCACCAAGAAACTGGTCCGGGGGGTGGAGCAGCTGAATGAATGAAAACAGTGTAAGGAGAACCAAGTATGGACCCTAGGCCAAAAAGCCTAAGGAAATTTTAACAGAAGAATCAAGCATACAAGTGGTTCATTGTCCTATCACCATCTGTGAAGAGGTGCATGATCAATTCTGTGATCTTATGCAACTCTTTAGAATTAACGGAAAACCACCAGATACAAACCATCTATTCATGAGTGACAATGTTGACAGAGGTTATTACTCAGTGGAGACTGTGACTCTTCTTGTGGCATTAAAGGTACATTATCCAAAACACAGTACAATATTGAGAGGAAACCGTGAAAGCTAACAAATGACCCATGAATATGGCTTTTAAGATGACTATCTATGAAAGTATGGAAATGCCAATGTTTGGAAATACTTTATACATCTATTTAATTATCTTCTACTTATAGCATTAGTAGATCAGCAGATATTCTGCCTCCATGGTGGCCTCTCTCCATCCACATAAGAACCCTGGATCATTTACAAGAAGTTTTACACAAGGGCCCAATGTGTGATCTGTTATGGTCAGATCCAGATGATGGTGGTGAGTGAGGTGTTTCTCCACGTGGTGCTGCCTACACATTTGGACGAGACATTTCTGAAATACTTAACCATTCCAACGGTCTCACACTCTTTTCTCATGCTTACCAACATGTAATGGAGGGATGCAATCGGTATCAAACAGAATGTGGTTACTATCTACAGTGCACCCCATTATTATTACTGTTGTGGGAACTAGGATGCTATCTTGAAATGAGATGACACTTTAAAATATTCCTGCCTTCAGTTTGACACAGAGCCCCATCTTGGACAGCTTCGTGTTTCTCAGCACACCCAAGATTATGCTATTAATTGCTCCTCAGAAAACCTGGTTTTGTATGTGGAAGTACACCTGGCTTTTTAAAATACATATATTTAAGGGGATTGTGGGAAGATGGCAAGGGATTAACTAACAGGCAGAGCTGAACACTCACAAAAATAACCGAGAAAGAGCCAAAAGTTGTCTGAGGGAACTGCGTTGGGGGTCAGCAGACTAGGACAGTGCTGCTCAACTCCCAGGAGGGTGAGGGACAGCGAGCTTGAAGCCCAAAAGACAAACATGAGTTACCAACCCCTGTGACAGTGGGGAAAGCTTCTCCTCCCCCACCACCAAGATATTAAGTTAGGATAAAACACCTGGCTCACTGCAGCTGACTGAGAACATACATCTTCCTCCCTGTCAGCTGTTTCAAGGGAAAAGGGAGGGGTGGTCAGGGAGCTTTTCTTCAGTGAATTTGGCCAGCAGAGCCCACTTTGAATCTCTGATCTGGAGATTCAACACAGGAACACAGAAAAGCCAAGTCTGAAAACACCTCCGTGGAAAGGTGCACTGACTAGCGCCATCTGCTGGCCTCTTAGGAAACTGCATGAAAAAAACCTGCGCTCTGTGTATCCAACCCCTGAGAGAACATCTGCGCCCCACTGTGAGTCCCTGCCCCGATTTCGAAAACTTAAGCTGGGCAATTTCAAAGTCTGAGAATAAGTTGAACCAAATATAAAAGATGAGCTGTTAAAAAAAAAATAGGCAAGAGAGAGAAATTAGCCATCAGAGTAAATTTACCAACATATTCAGATGCCTAGACATCAACAAAAAATTACAACCCATATTAGGAAACAGGAAGAAATGGCCCAGTCAAAAGAACAAACCAAATATCCTGAAGAGATTCAGGATTAATACAATTAATCAGTGATAATCACAAAACTCTCCTAAATCACTTCAAAGAATTAAAAGAAAATATGACTAAAGAAATAAAGGATATTAAAAGACATTGGGAGAGCATAAAGAACAATTTGAAAGCCTGCAAAAAACAGTAACAGACCTTATGGGAATGAAAGACATGATGGATGAGATTAAAAATGCATGAGGGGGCTGGCTGCATAGCCCAGTGGACAGGGCACCGGTTTATCACATGGGAGGCCCTGGGTTCGGTCCCTGGGGCCTCTCCGGGCGGGTGGATCGCTTGAGAAGGCAAAAGCCGCCGTGGGCAGGGCAAAAGCCACTATGGGCAGGGCAAAAGCCGCCACAGGCAGGGGAAAGCCACCACGGGCAGAGCAGAGCCGCCTGTGAGCAGAGTGGAGCCACCCGCGGGCAGGGCAGAGCCACCTGCAAGTGGGGCAGGCTGCCCCCGAGTGGGCAAGGCCACCGCTCACCGGTGAAGCTGACTCGGCGCGCCACCACAGCAGGGGTGAGGGGTGGGGGAGAAAAAAAGCAGAAAATGAAAAATAAATCTTTTTTAAAAAATGCATTAGAAGCACATAAGAGCATATTTGAATTGCCTGAAGAAAGAATTAGTAGTTTCAAAGACAGAACATCTGAACTGGTAAAGAAAGGAAAACAGAAAGAGTAAAGCGTGTAAAAAAATGGAACAGAGTCTCAGGGAATTGAATAACAATGTGAAATTCACAAACATTTGCATTATTGGTGTCCCAGAAGAAGAAGAGAATGGAAAAGAGGCAGAAAGAAAATAAGAGGAAATAATGAATGAAAACTTCCCAACCCTTATGAAGGACATAAATATCAATATCCAAGAAGGACAATGCACCCCAAAGAAAATATATCCAAACAGACCTACCCCAAGACACCTACTATTCAGAATGACAAATATCAGAGATAAAGAGAGGATTCTGAAAGCAGCAAGAGAAAAGCAAAGTATCACATACAAGGGAACCTCGGTAAGATTAAATGCCAACCACTCATCAGAAACCATGGAGAAGAGAAGAAAGTGGTATGATGTATCTAAGGTACTGAAAAACTGCCAGCCAAGAATTCTGGATCCAGTAAAACCGTCCTTCAAAAATGAGGATGAGTTCAAAGTCTTCACAGACAAATAAAAACTGATAGAATATGTTACCAAAAGACCAGATTTGCAAGAGATACTAAAAGGGGTGCCACAGCCTGAAAGGAAAAATCAAGGATGAGAGATTTGGAGAAGGGTTTAAAAATGAAGATTATTAGGAAAGGTAAACTAAAGGCTAAGAAGACAGACAGAAGAACAATATGACAACTGTATGCCTTTACAGTAATAACACTGAATGTTAATGGATTGAACTCCCCAAATCAAAAGACATAGACTGGTAGAATGGATTAAAAAAAATATGAGCCACTACATGCTATCTACAAGAGACCCACCTCAGACATAAGGATACAAACAGGTTAAAACTGAAAATTTGGAAAAGTATTCCATGCCACTATCAACCAAAAAAGAGCTGGAGTAGACCAGATAAATATAAAGTAATACTATTTTACTCAGTGCAACTGGCAAATTGTTCCTGTGATCAGTATTATGAAATTTCCCACACAAAATAAACACTTGCTTTAATTGAGGAAGGCTGGAGAAGAGATATTTTTGGATACTTCCTTTTTCTTTAACCCTTTGTTATTCGGACTCTTAATTAAAATAATCTATCTGGATCAATAATGATTGAGCATGACTACAGCTAAACAAGATTTTGAGTTTTTCTGCCTCATAAAATTATGAGCTGGCAAACTGTTATCTGCTCTAATTCATTCCAATAAGATATGAAGAATTCCCAAATAGGAATTTGATTACCTAGAAAGAATTATGGAAATTGAATAACTAAACCAATAATTTATTTCATTCTCACACGTTATGTCCAATAATTAGAGCTGTAATATAAAAATTAGAATGATGTTATAATTAATTTCTATTATATTTGAATTATTTACATTTATAATTGTTTATTGCTATGCTATCTATTTTTTATAATTGATTTTATTAAATCTAACCTGACCTTGCACTCTCTTTTAAAATTTGTAACTTCTTTCGGTCTATTTTCCTATTTACTTTACAATTTTCACAGTAAAAGACTTTCTAACAGCTAAAAAAAAAGCCACTGATTATACACTTTGGATACATCGTATGGTATGTGAATGTATCTCAATAAAACTGCTTAATAAACAAATAAATAATTGTGCAAGAATAGCCAGAAACAGCAGCTACATACAGCAGAGGATACAGAGAGATTTGGAGGTGAGAAATTTTCTGTTTTTTTGTCTATTATTCTTATTATTGAAATAAGGAAAATGCTTTAATAATGATTGAAGTGATGAATGCTCAACTACGTGATTATACCAAATACCATTAATTGTACACTTTGGATAAATAGTATGCTTTATTAACATGTATCAATAAAATTGATTTGTAAAAAAATACATATATTTCAAAACAAAAAGCCTATAGTAATCTATGTTCTTCTGTAACAAACTGGGATCTAGCTTGGCATTAAACCACATCATAGATCAAAATGTGCCATACTAATGATGAGCATTTAGCACAATTTGAGGCTGAAATTCAGTCTTATGCCATGTTCTATATCAGTCATTCTAACAGTTCGCCTGCTGTATTTGTAGTAACCATTGTTACATTGCATCTTTTGGTTTGCTACTCTACTGCCAGATGGGACACTATGTCACCATTTAACCCAGGTTGCCATCAGAGTAGGTGCTCTCCAATCAATTCAGATGTAAACCCAGCAGCTTTCCATAAGTAAATGGAAGTGGTTTACGGAATTAGGCGTGAGACAGCCAAAAGGCAAAATTAAGTTTCAGGAGGTGGCTCACATCACTAGGAACACAACTCCAGCCACACCTCTGAGCCTCCCTCAGTCCAAACCCACAGTACCTAAGACGTTACCTAATATAAATTGGGATTACAGTAGTACAATATGCTGGCACCAGCCAATATTTTACTTTTAAGATTATATCACCTCTCAAGGATAACCCTAAAGGACATTGGAGAAGACAAATGTGTTCTATGTACAAAAGTTTGAGCAAGTTACCTATGATCTTCCACTTTACCTGGAGGGAGCAATGGCCTGACTTCATAATCTATCTAAGATACCTACACAATGGTTAATGGTTGAACCAATTGTCAGTTTCTTGAGAGAAACAAGAACGAGATTATAAATTGTTACAAAGAGATTTGGAGACCAGAGCTTTAGAACATGCTACACATGAATACTCACCAGAAGATACTCTGCAGGAAAAGCTGTAAGTAACCATGTGGCAGGATAATGTATTCTGAGGATATTCTTCACATTGCCAAGAGAACTCAACACTTGCTTAATAAGCTTATGAACAAAGAAGCTATGGTAATTAGGCAAAACATGGATTACCCTTCACCAAGTCCCATTTGCTCTGGTACAAGCAATCACACAACTTTGGGTTCTATTGACCTGGAGGTTTTAGAAACAAAAGAGAATAACTCCAAAATAACACATGAAAATATGAGGTTGAAACTGAGACTACCACCTGGCCATTTGGGAATCCTCAAAAAGATAACAGGACTGGTTAAAGCAACTGATCCTGTCCATCAAGGAAGAATAAGGTTGCCTGGACACCATAAGAACTGAAAGAAGTAAGAGTATAATCTAGGTGATTCCTCCGTGTACTACTGGAACTCCACACAGGCACCAACTAAGGCTCGGCCCAAATGAAATAGGCTATGGCTAAAGCACTACCCCCCATGACCAACTAACAGAGTTGCTGGCCAAATGCAAGACAAATGTGAAATTTTTCACAGAGTAAGTCAAATACCAGCAATAACAGAATTAAGTGTTGATTAAAGCAGTGGAAGAGATTTCTGACCCAAACAGAGCCAATATGAGTATCTGTGCCAGAATTTGAAATTTCAACGGAAACACAGAGATTGGGAGTGGTTGGTACTATCATTTTTATGACAGTTTTCTAGAGAAAAGATCCACAATCTCTGGCTAATGATATTAGATCCTTGAAGCTGCCTTGTCCTTTTCCTTCTTGAGGCTCGGTTTTTCAACATTTTCTTCTATACTGAGAACTCCCTTGAACTTTTTCAACAACTCCCCTCCAGTTAAAGCAAAAAACAACCAACAGAAACTCTAGGTCTTAACCTGTTATAATATATTCTTCTGAAATATCCTAAAAATACCGAGATAATTTCAAAAAAAAAATTTAAAAATCAGCAATATTAAAGGATATTTGATATACACAAAGTTTTCTACAAGTCATCCCTTAATTCTGAAATGCTCTGCTTCATATCCTCAGCCTGTCTTTTCAAGAAACAGCCTAACAGAAATTCTAGTCAGTATATCTTGATAGAAATCTAATGGCAATATTTACTGAAGCTCTAGTGAATTATTTAGAAAGTTTTACAAAAGAGCCTTTTAGTAGTAAGTAATGGATAGTCATGCTGGATTTGGCAATGGATTATAGAAAGTGGTTTTCTATGCAATCAAGTAATGGCAGCTCAACCATCTCTTACCACACATAACTCTTTATAGAGATGCATGTGAACATGCGGTAAAGAACTTAACACTAAGTGAAACTCACAGCAGAAGAAATTTAGAAAATCAATTGATTAGTGTTCTATTTCTCTCTCCATACAATAACAGTGATCATCTATTTTAGGAGAAATGTCCTGTCCATGGGGGAGCTATTTGTGGTTCCTTAAATATAAAAGATATGTTTGTATATCAAACAACAAACATTTCAAAGAAGAAACCTGAATAAGTTAAAATGCATAAAGTCTGTCAAACTGAACTAAATAATACCCTTTCAAAGTAAAAAGTTTTCTAATTATTCTTCCTAGTTAGCCCGTCTTTAGCTTGATATAAACATACCCAACACATCCAGAGAAACTCCAGTCCCTACAGGAATGCGTTAGGTCTGCAGTCTTCATATAAACAGCAGTTAATGTGTAACATCTACACTGATTTCTAATTGTATAAATTCATACGGTTCAAAGAATTTCTTTCTTTTTTATGCCACATAATCTCAGAAGGGTTTTTTTTGGTATTTATTTTACTTTATTTGGTAAATTTAATAATTGTAAATATAAACAATTAAAAACTAAAAAGTAAAAACAGATGAATAAATGTATACATTTCTCAATTAAATGTACTGGATACATATAAAAATTTTTTAATCAAACAATATGTTACACAATATATTCGGTTCATAGTAACGCAATCATACAGTATTTGTCCTTTTGTGTCTGGCTTGTTTTGCTCAACATAATGTCCTCCAAGGTCATCCAGGTTGTCATATGCTTTACGACTTCATTTCTTCTTACAGCTGCATAATATTCCATCGTGTGACTAGACCAGTTTGTTTATCCATTCGTCTGCTGATGGACACCTGGGTTGTTTCCAACTTTTGGCAATGGTGAATAATGTTGCTATGAACATCTGTGTGCAAATGTCTGTTCGTGTCACTGCTCTCAGTTCTTCTGGGTATATTCCCAGTAGTGGTATTGCCAGGTCCCGTGGCAAGTCTATATTCAACTTCTTTAGGAACTGCCAAACAGTCCTCCACAGTGGCTGTACCATTCTGCATTCCCACCAACAGTGAATAAGTGTTCCTATCTCTCCACATCCTCTCCAACACTTGTAGTTGTCTGTCTTTCTAACGCTGGCCATTCTGATAGGTGTGAAATGGTATCTCATTGTAGTTTTGATTTGCATTTCCCTAATCATGAGTGATGTTGAACATTTCTTCATGTGTTTTTTTGCCATTTGTATTTCTTCTTTGGATAAATGTCTATTCAAGTCTTTTGCCCATTTTTTAATTGGGTCATTTGTCTTTTTATTGTTGAGTTGTAACATCTCTTTATATATCTTGGATATTAAACCCTTATCAGATATGTGATTTCCAAATATTTTTTCCCATTGAGTTGGCTGCCTTTTGACCCTTTTGACAAAGTCCTGTGAGATGCAAAAGTGTTGAATTTTGAGTAGGTCCCATTTATCTATTTTTCCTTTTGTTGCACATGCTTTGGGTGTAAAGTCCAAGAAACCACCACCTACTACAAAGTCTTGAAGATGTTTCCTTACATCTTTATGGTCCTGGTTTTTATATTTA
>PVKH010045513.1:0-10495 GCA_004027955.1 Chaetophractus vellerosus
GACCTGCCCTGCCCGTGGCGGCTTCTGCCTGTCCGTGGCAGCTTTTTGCCCTGCCCACGGCGGCTCTGGCCCGCCCATGGCGGCTTGCCATTCTCAAGGCGGTCTGCCCGCTAGGAGAGGTCCCCGGGAACCGAACCCAGGGCCTCCCATGTGGTTTCCCAGCGAGCTCTTTATCCACTGAGCTATCTAGCCGGGCCCTCAATGCAATCCTGATTTTAAAAAAACCCACCAGAATTTTTTAAACAAATGGAAAACACAACTATCAAATTTATTTGGAAGGGTAAGGGGCCCCGAATAGCCAGAAACATCTTAAAAAGGAAATGCAAAGTTGGGGGACTCTTACTTCTGGACTTTAAATCATATTACCTAGCTACAGTGGTAAAAACAGCATGGTACTGGCCTAAAAGACAGACACATAGACCAAGGGAATTGAACTGATGGTTCAGAAACAGACCCTCACATCTGTGGTCAAGTAATTTTTGACAAGCCTGTCAAACCCACACAGCTGGGGCAAAACAGTCTATTCATTAACTGGATAGCCTTATCCAAAAGAAAGAGGACCCCTATCTCATTCTTATATAAACATTAACTCAAAATGGATCAAAAACAAAAAACAAAACCAAACAACAAATAAATAAATTTTAAAAAATGGATCAAAGACCTAAATATAAAAGCTAGAACCATAAAACTACTAGAAGAAAATTCAGGAAAACATCTTCCAGATTTGATGGTAGAAAGTGTATTTTTAAACCTTACACCAAAAGCACAAGCAACAAAAGAAAACATGGATAAATGGGACCTCCTCAAACTTAGACTTTTGTGATTCAAGACTTTATCAAGAAGGTAAAAAGGCAGCCCACTCAAAGGGAGAAAATATTTGGAAACCACATATCTGATAAGGGTTTGATTGCCATTCTATATAAAGAGATCTTACAACTGAACAATAAAAGAGCAAGAATCCAATTTAAAAATGGACAAAAGACTTAAATGGACATTTCTCCAAAGAGGAAATACAAATGGCCAAAAAGTAGATGAAAAAATATTCCATATCACTAGGTATTAGGGAAATGAAAATCAAAACAACAATGAGATATCATCTCACACCATGTGGAATGGCCGTTATTTAAAAAAAAAAACAGAAAACAGTAAGTGCTGGAGAGAGGACATGGAGAAATAGGAACACTCCTTCACTGTTGGTGGGATTGTAAAATGGTTAAGCCCCTGTGGAAGACAGTTTGGCAATTCCTCAGGAAGCTAAATATAGAACTGCCATATGATCCAGCAATTCCTCTACCAGGAATATATTCAGAAAAACTGAAAACTCTGACATGAACAGACATCTGTACAACGATGTTCATAGCAGCATTATTCACAATTGCCAAACGATGGAAACAACCCAAGTGTCCATCAATCAATGACTGGACAAACAAAATGTGTTACTTACATATGATGGAATACAATGCTGCAGTAAGAAGAAATGAAATTGGGACACATATAAAAACATGGATGAATCTTGAAGACATTATGCTAAGTGAAATAAGTCAGACACAAAAGGATAAATATTGCATGGTCTCACTAAGTTGAACTAAATACAAAGAATAGGAGCAGATGTGGCTCAAGCAGTCACACGCCCACCTCCCACATGGGAGGTCCTGGGTTTGGTTCCCAGTGCCTCCTAAAGAAGACAAACAAACAATGAGCAATGAGCAAAAACAACAAGCAAGACAATGAGCAAACAACAGGCAGACATAGGGCAAAAACAAATGAGCAGGGAGCAGATGTGGCTTAAGCAGTTGGGCATCTGCCTCCCACATGGGAGGTGCTGGGTTCAGTTCCTGGTGTCTCTGAAAGAAAAAACAAACAGAAAACTAGCAGACAATGAACAACAAAAAAAGAGCAGATAACTAGCAAAAACAGCGAGCAGACAACAAACACAAACAGCAGCAAAAAAACAACAAGCAAAAACAATGAACAGACAAGGGAACCATCTCGGGGTGGGGGGGAGAATAAATACATGGAGTTAAAACCTAGAGTACAGGTTATCAGGAGATAAGAGAAGGGCTGAGAAGGACTACTGATGTTTAATGTATGTAGATGTTTTAATTAACTTGACTGTAAAAGTGTGGAAATGAATAGGGTTGATGGTAATATTATAGTGAGTAGCAGCTGGTTTATAAATGGCATTGTGGCTGGAAAACATAGTCTTGGGATGTAAATGACAATTGAAAGAAAACTAGAGAATAATCTAGGGATTGAATAATATAGTGAACACAGAGGTGGATGAGAATTGTGGTTAATAGTACAAATGCAAGAATGTCCTTCTGTGAACTAGAATGAATATATGTCACTATTGCAGGGTGGTGGGAATGTGGATAAGCATGGGAAAAATACAACTAATGTAACCTATGGACTATAGTTACCAGCAATACTGTAATATTCTTACATCAATGCCAAAGATGTACTGTGTTAATAATAGAGGGGTATATTAGTCAGCCAAAGGGGTGCTGATGTAAAATACCAGAAATCTGTTGGCTTTCATAAAGGGTATTTATTTGGGGTGGAAGCTTACAGTTACCAGGCCATAAAGCATAAGTTACTTCCCTCACCAAAGTCTGTTGCCATGTGTTGGAACAAGATGGCTGCCAACCTCTGCCAAGAGTTAGGGCTCCCTGGGTTCCTCTCTTCCTGGGGCTTGATTCTCACTGGGTTCAGCTGTCCTGCTCTCTCCACAAGGCCAGCTGTAGACTTCCAGTTGACCCGCACTGTCTTTCTCCCAGGGCTCAATTCTCTCCAGGCTCAGCTGTTCTGCTCCTCTGTGTGCTTACTTCCCAGGCTCCAGCTGAAAACTCTAAACTCCCTTCTCTGTTGGGCGGTTTCTCTGTTAGTTCCCGCTCACCAAGGGGGCAGGGACTCAAAGTCCTACTGACGTGGCCCAATCAAAGCCTCAATCATTATTTAATCAAGTAAAAGTGAAACCTCTGAATCCAATATAATCTAATATGCCCTGAGGGACAGACCAGTTTACAAACACAATCCAATATCTATTTTTGGAATTCATAAACAATATCAAACTGCCATAGGGGTATGGAAAAATATGCCTAATATGTGCTATGGGCCATAGTTAGTGGTAATAGTCTGATGATATTGTTTCATAATCTGTAACAAATGTTCCACAACGGTGTGTTGTGTTGGTGAAGCAGTATTTATGAGAATTCCACACATATGCATAGTTGTTTTGTAAGTTCACAACTTCTATAATAAAAATACATATTTTTAAAAATGGGCAAGAGATTTGAATAGACACTTCTCCAAAGAAGAAATACAAATGGCTAAATTGCACATGAAAAATGTTCAATATCACTAGCTATTAGGGAAATGCAAATCAAAACTACAATGAGATATCTTACACCAATTAGACTGGTGGCTTTTTAAAAAACAGAGAACTACAAGTGTCAGAGAGGATGTAGAGGAAAGGGAACACTCATCCACTGCTGGTAGGAATGTAGACTGGTGCAGCCAATGTGGAGGACAGTTGGGCCATTCCTCAGGAAGTTAACTGTAGAACTGCCATATGATCCAGCAATCCCACTCCAGAAGAATTGAAATCAGGGACACGAACAGATAAATGCACACCAATGTTCATAGTGGCATTATTCACTATTGCCAAAAGGTGAAAGCAATCCAAGTGTCCATCAACAGATGGATGAATAGGCAAATTGTGGTATATACATACAAAGGAATATTACTCAGCTGTAAGAAGGAATGCAGGGTTAACACACAGGACAATGTGGATGAATCTTGAAGACCTCTCGTGTTGAGTAAAGTAAGCCTATCACTGAAGGATAAATATTACACCTCACTGACATGACTTAAGCAAATTGAGCAGACTTACAGAGCTAGAGTCTGGAAGATAGATTATCAGGAGACAAAGGGAGTAGAATGTGGTGAGCTGATGCTCAATATGGGCAAAACCTATGAAAAGGTAGAAGTGGCTGGTTGGGCAGGGGATGGGGGTGATAATGGTGCAGTGATGTGATTGAGATCGATGGTGCTGGAATGTGAGGGTGACCACAGTATGTTTGGGAGTCAGGTTGTACTATCCATTGAACTGAGTGGAGGGCTGGAGGAAGGAACAGGTGAACTCTGGGGATTTGTAGGTCTGTGCTTAAAATTACAATGGTGGGAATGTTCTTCTGGCAAATATGGCAGGGGAGGGTTACTGGTGCAGGGCATCAGGGGTGGGAGGATATGTGGGATAGGGTGCACCTGGGGCAGGCTTCTATGGAATATGAAAGTGTTCATCTTGCCTTAGTACGTTATCTCAGTGGGTGGAGACCCTCACAATAAATAAGAAAATATTAAACTCCCATACTGGGGAGTCCTACTGTGTTCTCAATTAGAGGGGCAAGAATCTCTCAAGAATACAGGCAGTGCCTAATAAAAGAAAACAGACACTATGTCAAGCCCTCAATATTATTGCATGTGACTATGAACCTTATTCTTCAAAAATTGAAACTTAATGGTTACCACAGGTTTCGAGAGGAGGGGTAGGGAAGAATAGAATAGATGGAACATAGGACATTTTTAGGGAATTGGAATTGTTCTGCATGACCTTGCAATGATGGATATGATGGATACAGGCCATTTTAAATTTTGTCAAAACCTATAAAAGTGTATGATGCAAAGTGTAAACAATAATGACCATGACAATAATGACATTGACCATGGTTAGTAGCAATGCTTCAATATTTGTACATCAATTGTAACAAATGTACTATACTCGTGTAAGATATTATTAACAGGGAAGAGTGGGAGAGGGGGAAGGGTTGGGTATATGGGAATCCTGTATATTTTCTTTGTGACTTTTCTGTAACCTAAATCTTCTTTGAAAATAGAGTGAAAAAAATAAGACACTAGGGGAACATAGGGAAGAAATTGTCACTGCACATAAAAGGTATTAAATAGATCTTATGGTGATGAAAAACAATGAAAAAAATTTTATTTTTTTATTTTTCTATTTTGTTTGTTTTTTTAGTTATTATTTTCTTTTCTTATTATTTTTATTTTTATTTTTTGGCTTTGTTTTTGGGGAGGTTTTGGATTGCAGAATGGTCACAACTGTGGCAGGGGAGGATCACTGGTGTGGGGTGTCAGTGTTGGGGGGATGTGTGGGGACGGATGCACCTGGGACATGCCTCTATAGCATATAAATATGTTCAAGTGGTCATGGGGTGTTGTCTCAGTGAGTGGAGATCCACACAATAACCAAAAGAATATTGAATTCCCATCCTGGGAAGTCTTGCTACCTTCTCTAATAGAGTGGCAAGGATCCCCCAAAGTATATGGGCAGTGTCTAGCAAAAGAGGACAGACCATTGTGCCAGGCTCTTGATATTGATGGTTGTATTTATAAACCTTGTTCTTGTGAAATTGAAACTTAGCCTAGTTTTGTATTTTGTATAAGAGTTTCCTCCTGAAAGCTTCCTTGTTGTTCAAATGTGGCCTCTCTCTAAGCCAAATTCGGCATATAAACTCACTACCTTCCCACTGGCGTGAGACATGGCTCCTGGGGATGAGCCTCCCTGGCACCAAGGGGTTATTACCAAGCACCAACTAGTGAAGCATTTGGAAAAATACCTAGGCCAAAAAGGGGAAATATTAAATATAAATGAGTTTTTATGGCTAAGCGATCTCAAAGGGGTCAGGAGGTCATTTCAGAGATTACGCTTATGCACATCTCAGAAGGATCTCATTGACTGCCATAATAAACAGTGTCTCAAGCAGGGGGTCTCCTGAGGGCTCTAGAGACATCTAGACACTATAGGCAGGGCAGACAATCTCAGGAATTCGGCACTTGCCTTGGAATATATGCTTCCCAATATAACAGAGTTACACTCATTTATAATTTTCCTATACATGGCTCTTCTGCCTTTTTATTTGAACATATAATTAGTGCTATACTTGTTAAAAATATGTCCCAGGGAGTTCAATCTTTTAGCTGTTCATATGCTGGTTGAGCCCTGAATCTCTACAGCATTGCAACACCTTCTCTCCAGTTCATTGGACTCACCCAGGACAACTGAAAAAAGGATGATAATGGACAATGCCCATCCCAAAATACCAAGAGTATCTACAACTGCAAGCAAGACAGTTCCATCCATATGCCCCATGGGATCTAAGCCCCCTCTCAGTCAGAAACAGAGTGGAAATAACAGTCCCCAAATCCTCAAGATAGAGGAATGAACAAATACAAGGGGGAAATGCAACTATTGACTAAAATAGACTTATTGTTATTCTAGCAATGGAAGAATTTGAGACATCGATATAAAAGCAGTGGCCACCAGAGTTTCTAAAGGGAGGGAGAGGGAGGAATAGATGTAACATGGGACATTGGAAATGTCCTGCATGACATTGCAATGACAGATACAGGCCATTATATATTTTGGCAAAACCTATAAAATTGGGGAGCAGGTGTAGTACAAGTGGTTGAGCACCTGCTTCCCATGTATGAGGTCCCAGGTCAATCCTTGGTACCTCCTGAAAAACAAACAAACAAACAAACAAACAAACAAAAACACCTATAAAATTGTGCAGTGCAAAGTGTAAACTATAATATAAACTATAGACCACGGTTAGTAGCATTGCTTCAATATGTGTTCTTCAATTGTAACAAATGTACCACACTAATGAAAGATGTTAATGAAGAAAAGTGTGGGAGGGGGAGAGGATGGGATATATAGGAATCCCCTATATTTTTTATGTAACATTTATGTAACCTAAAGCTTCTTTCCAAATGAAATAAAATAAAATTCAAAAGGAAAAAAAAAGAACATTCTCTGTAAGATTTCAATCTTTTGAATTTATTAAACTTATTTTATGGCTTCAGTATATAGTTCAAGAGTCCACATGCTTTTTAAAAGAATACATGTATTCTCAATTGTTGGGGATAGTGGTTTCTAAATAAAGTTAGGTCAAGTTATTTGGTTGTTTTGCTCAAATCCTTCTTATCCATTCTTACTTTTGTCTAGCTATTTTATCAATTACTGAGAGAAGGGTGTTAAAATCTCCAACTCTGATTATCTATTTCTCCCTTTAATTCTGGTAATTGTTTCTTCATGAATTTTGAAACTCTGTAATTAGTTAAGTATACATTTAGAATTTTTATGACTTTATGATTGAATTGACACTTTTCCCATTTAGAAATGTCCTTTCTAAAATCCATGGTAATACTCCTAAATTTTGTCTAATAATAAACCACAGTAATTTTCATATGCTTACTGTTTTCATAGTAAATATTTTTCCTTTCACTTTAATCTTATCTATGTCTTTACATTTAAAATGGATCTCTTCTAGACAATGGTGTAACTGGGTCTCACTTTTTTATTTCTTCCTTTAATTTGAGCATTTCCATTTACATATAAAGTCATTATTGGGTTTAAGTCTACCATCACATTATTTTTTTATAGTTACCTTTTCTGGTTTTTGTTCCCCTCTTCCTCCTTTCACAACTTCCTTTGAATTAATGGAATTCTTTCTAGTATTCCATTTTAATTTTTCTTGACTTTTAAGCTATAACTTTGTGTGTCTGTGTGTCTATATATTTTGATTTGATTTGATTTGATTTGTCTTAGTGATTATTCTGGGGATTACAATATGAATCCTTAATTTATCACAGTCATTTTGGTGTAATATTGTATCACTTCATGAAAAATGTGAGAACCTTACCACAGTAAAATTCCATTTCCCTACCCTCATCCTATGTGCTATTCTTGTCGTTTATTTTGCATCTATGTATTATGTAAACCCAATGGTAAAACATAATAATTTTCACCTTAAATAGTCTGTGCTCATTCAAAGAAATGAAGAGAAGAAAATAAAAAATGGCATTTCAAATTTACCTACATATTTGTAATTACCAACATTATTCCTTCCTTCCTACAGTTCTGAATTTCAATCCAGTGTCATATCCCTTCAGACTGAAGAACTTTCTTTTTTGCCTTTTTTTTTCTTTATTTTGAAAGAAGCTTTAGATTATGTAAATGTTACATCGAAAATATAGGGGATTCCCATATACCCTCCCCCCTCCCCACACACACCTTCCCCATTAACAACATCTTTCATTTGTGTGGTACATTTGTTAAAATCGGTGAACACATATTCACACATTGCTACTAACCATGGTCTATAGTCTACATTACAGTTTACACTTTGCACTGCACAATTTTATAGGTTTTGACAAAATGTATAATTATTTGTATCCATCATTGAAATATCATTAAGAACAATTCCAATGTCCCCCAAATTCTCATGTTACAACATTCTTCCTTCTCCATCCCTTCAGAACCTCTGGTGACCACTGTCTTTATATCATTGTTATAAGTTCTTTCATTACTAAAATAATAATGTCTACTTTAGTCCATAGTCCACTTGTGTGTTCATTCCTCAACCCTGAGGATTTTGAGGTCATGATGCCTACTCTGCTTCTGATCAATAGGGGCTTAGATCCCACGGGTCAGATGGATGGAACTGTCTTGATTGCAGTTGTAGGTACTCTCTGCTTTTGGGAATGGGTCTTGTGGCAGTTTGAGATTATTTTTGTGGATCCCCAAAAGGAAGATTATGTTTGTAAACTGGTCTGTTCCTCTGAGTGTGATACACTTTGATTGTATTGAATTCAAAGGTTTTACGTTTACTTAAAAGCAATTTAGGGCTTTGATTCGACTATGTCAGTAGGTCATGACTCAGATTGCATCGCTGCCCCATTGGTGGACTGATATAAATAGACACTCATTCAAGAAGACACACAGAAGAGGAGAGAACTTGGTCATTTCAGTCCTGCCATGTGACAGAAAGGAGAAGTCTCAACTAAAGTCCCAGGAAGAGAGACGAGCCATTTGCCTGATAGTTTGCATCCAAAGAGAACAGAGCAGGTCAGCAGCTGAGAAGGCCTGAGAGACCAGACAGCAATTGCCCACCATCTTGCTTTAACACCTGGCAACAAACTTTGGTGAGAAAGCAGCCTTGAATTGGACTCTTTAGGACCTTGTAACTATTATGCTTTTACCCCGAATAAATACTCTTTATAAAAGCTAACAGATTTCTGGTACTTTGAATCAGCACCCTTTTGGCTGACTAATACAGGAATTGCCCATCATCATCCTTTTGTTAGTTGTCTTGGGTGAGTCCGATGAATGGAGAATAGGTGTTGGCTGCAACTCTGCTGAGATTCAGGGCTCAACCAGCATATGAACTGCCAGAAGATTTAATCTTGGGTTATAGATTTAACAGGTATAGTGCTAATTATAGTTTCAAATAGAAGGGGCAGAAGAGCTATGTGTAGGAAAATTGTAAATGAGTCTAACGCTGATACATTTAGGAGATAAGTTATTACATATTACAAAGTAAGGCCCACCAATGGGATGTCTATTTCCTGGGTTGTCTGCCCTGCCTATGGTGTCTGGATGTCTCTAGAGCTTTCAGGGGCACCCCTACTTTAGGCACTGTTTACTGTGGCAGTCAGTGACATACTTCTGAGATATGCATAAGCTCAATATCTGGAATGATCTCCCAACTCACTTTGAGATCTCTTAGCCATAAAAACTCATTTATATTTAATATTTCCCCTTTTTGCTCTAGGTCTTTTTCCAAATGCATCACTAGTTGGTGCTTGGTAATAATCGCTTGGTCAGGGAGGCTCATCCCCAAGAGTCATGTCCTACACCAGGGAGAAGGTAGTGAGTTTATGTGATGAGTTTGGCTTAGAGAAAGGCCACATTTGAGCAAAAAGGAAGCTTTCCGGAGGTAACTCTTAGGCAATATATATTACTAGGCCGAGTTGAAGAACTTTCTTTAGCCTTTCTTCTTAGTGCAAATCTGCTGGTATACAATTCTCTCAGGTTTTATTTATAAAATTTATTTCCTTCTTGTTTACGAAGGATGTTTTTGCTTGACATAGAATTCTGGTTGATATTATTTCTTTCCTCTAACACTTTAATGATTCCATTACTTTGTCTTTTGGCCTCTAATATTTCTGAAAGATATTTGTCATCATATGTATAATTTTCCTACTGTATACATTTTTTTCTAGCTGCTTTTAATATTGGTCCTTTATCTTTGATTTTTCAACAGTTTGACTATGATGTTCCTAAATCTCATTCTCTTTGTATTCATCCTACTTGGGGTTTATAGTTTCTTGGATCTTTAGTTTGATGTTTGCTCACCAGGTTTGGCAATATTTCAGCTTTTATTCTACAAATGTTTTTTCTGTCCCATGTTTTCTCTCCATCCCCCCGGAATTCCAATTACATGTTTATTAGACCATTATATTATCCCACAGATCATTTAGGATTTGTTTATTTTTTTAACCTGCCTCTCTTCTTCAGATTGGATAATTTCTATTTCTTTTTCTTCAAATTTACTAATCATTTGATCAGCAGCCTCCAATGTACTGCTGAGCCCATCCAGTAAAATTTTCATTTCATATATTTTACTTTTCA
>PVKH010045514.1:0-10472 GCA_004027955.1 Chaetophractus vellerosus
TATTTCTCCAGGTATCTTGAATGTTCTATTTGTTAAAAGTTTAGCATTAGTGTTTCATCTTGAGCTTTTCCTAATCAACTTTATTCTGATATTTATAAGCATTTCAAAACATGTTTTTAAATGATTTTCCCAACTTTCTGGATAATAAATGACCAATGTTCTGTCATTACTATTTTTTTAATTTTAAATTATGTTTTTTGGAATGGCACACACACACACAAAAATTCCATACCTTCTGGTTTGTGAAGAGATTTGACAAGTCATATTGCCTCAATATATAAAATTTGAAATTGGCAAGAAAAATTCTAAGCAAAAATCCTCTTTGAATTAAGCAGTTTGTTTCATTAAACATATTTTCAATGTATACTTGACCACTTCTTTTGGGGGAGAGGAACACAAGGGAAAGTTTTCAAATAATTAAACAAACAAACAAATACAGGCAAGACCAATAAGAGTCGCCAAAATAATTTACGCTGAGAAATGCAAAAACCATAGACCAAAACTGTTACTGATACACTAAAAAGGGAGACACTTAACAC
Organism: Chaetophractus vellerosus; assembly: GCA_004027955.1. Lineage (NCBI taxonomy): Eukaryota > Metazoa > Chordata > Mammalia > Cingulata > Chlamyphoridae > Chaetophractus > Chaetophractus vellerosus. Next base: position 540 of record PVKH010045514.1, read on the forward strand.
AAGCTAATAGCTGTAAAAAGCTTTAAAAGAAATTACTGGAATTTAAAATCTTTTAAAAATGGAAAATACATACTTCCATAATAGTTTTAGCTTATAAATAAGAAAACTACTATTATAACAGCTACCTGAAAACATGAAAAAATCTTCCCACCTTTAAAGTGTGATAATAAATGACAGCCCTCTTCAAATGTGAGTACTGGTCATTTATAAGTAGGTTTGATTTTGGTTTGTACTAAAAGACTAAAGTAAGACTTCCTAGATATGAGTCTGTTGGTGGTGGTGGTGGTTGTGGGCAGATTTCAATTCAATACAAGAAAGATGCTGATAAAACTCAAGATTCTAATAATCAGAAATAGAATGGTATCTTTGAAAAGTTATATATAAAAATCCCTCAACTATAGAAGTGTTTAATCAGAAGAATATGATTGGGGTAGAAAAGGTGTGAACTGGGCTAGATAAACTTTAGGACCCATGCCAATTTTGAAATTTTTAGCTTATGTTCTTAGAATCATGGAAGAAGTTAAAAGATAAATTGGTAAACGTGGGCTAGCACTGGGGCAATGTGCAATCTAATTTAATGGTAGGATTGCCATGTTGCATTTTGGGTGGCATCAGGACTGGGTCAAGTAGAGGGAGACAAGGAGAATAATTTGTATGAAATGTATGTCTCTGTCTCCAGAGTCTGGTATTCAGTAGGTGCTCAAAAAGAAGTTATTAAATTAAATGTCAATTATCTTGCTTATCTAGCTGGACTTAATGCCTAGTGGAACTCAAGTAGGAAGAGTTGAGAACAACCAGTCAGACCCCAGATTAGCATTTGGGAATGCAAGACTTTGAACCAAAGGACAGGTTCTGGGTGACAAGACAGAAAGGTACAAGCATTAAGGTTAAGAATGGGAAATCATTCTTTCTATTTACCAAAGACCTGCTGCCTTTTTGCATTTCACTCAACACTCCTGACACACTCCCTACCGTACTATGACAAACTACTTAGTGATTCTCATATAATTTAAATAAATAATCCTGTGATTCTAACATAAACCAGTCAAGAATCAATGCTTTAAAAGATTTACTTCAAAGTAAGAACCAACTGGGACCGGGGGTGGAGGAGTGGGGATTCTGGGTTCACTGGCAGAGGTAAAGAAACATAGACTCAAGGTGTTCCTGATTATGGCTATCATGATATCTAACATTTATTGTTTACTTACTGAATCTGAGGCCCTATACTAAGCTCTTTACCCACATACCTCATTAATACACATGGCCATGAAGGCAGATTATCACTAGTCCCATTTCACAGTTAAGAACAGTGAAATTTACTTAGGTCCTTAGACAATTTGCCCAAGGTCACACCACTAATTTTAATATTTTTAAATGATATTATGTTTACTCAATCACATCAGAGGTTTCAATACTCAATAAAAATAAGTTAAAACTCACACAAAGATTCATATTATTCAGGACATAATGAAAATGCAGTGGGGGAGACTTTCAACCCACATAACATAAACTTTATCAAGTTATTAAATTTGGGGATTTAAAAAATCACCTTTTCCCAATTTAGGAATGAATATGGTAGTAGGCACCCAACTGTCTAACATGATATACAAACTTCCTTATGTCCTCTATTTCTTTGGAAAATGATATTCTGTTTCTGCCTCAGCTGAAATGTGAAATCTCTGTCTATGAAAAGCAGCTTCTCTTATAATACTCCCTTAAAAGCAGGGGTTCTTAACCAGGGGTCCATGAGCTTGAATTGAAACTCAAAAAAACATTATTCTTGTGGGGACATGTTAGTGTGGGTGTGATATATTCATTAAATAATACACAGTATAGTGTAGACTTAGTAAGGGGTCCGTGGAACAAAAAAGGTTAAGAACCCCTGCTTTATAGAGACTTCATTTTCTCCTGTGCCTACACTTTACTCTTGTACCAGTTGCCTTAGTCCCTTGCTATCTTACTGTTTTTGGTGATTCCCCTTACACAAGGGCCATAGATCTATGCAAATGCCCAGCTTTCTCTACCCCTACAGCCAGATTATAGAGTGCTGCTTGAAGAAACATCTCATTATAATGAAATGGAATCACTAAAAGTTTATGTTTAATTTTAACATAAATTTAACATGGGTCTGTCCATTAATGTCACGTGGGAAAGTTTTTCACCTGTCCTTATTAGTCAGCTCCTTTTCCGGTTCCTCATAACAGCTTAAAATCTTCTCCCATTTTCTAGTCCCTTACTTGCCCAACCCAAAACTTTCTATCACAGAAGTTTGTTTCCTACAACCCAGAGGATAAAAGGGATTATCTCAGATACCAATGTAGAAGCTGTTTCCTCTACCAAAATGTCCTCTGCATCCTTATTGAATTTCCTTTCCATTCTCTGTTTTCATGCACCTACATCTAAATAAAACTTTCTAGCATGAATAATGTGCTTGCTGCCAATTTTTAGCAGCAGCATAATTTTTAACAAATATATAAATTCTTATTCTGGGAGCCAATGTGGCTCAGTGGTTGAGCACTGGCTTTCTACATATGAGGTCCGGGGTTCATCAGTCCCTGGCCCCGGTACCTCAAAAATAAATAAACAAATAAATAAATAAATTCTTATTCTATTCACTACTGTACTTAGTCATATTTTTCATTAAAAAAAGGAACAGTATGCTGAATTATAACAGGTTGAAAGTGTTATGCTACTGATTTGTTGATGAGGTTTCAACCATAACTACATTCAGCATGCATCAGGGCTCCTAACTCATTAGGTATATCAGTCACCACTAAGTTAATGAGCTGACAAAAAAGAAACAACATCAACAAAAAACAACTGTGATACAAGGAGAAGGTGTCAGAAAGAAGGAAGAAAAGAGTAAAAGGTTCTTCCAGAGAAATGGGAAAAGAGTCTTTTGGGGTTATTTCCATTTAACCCTTAAATAATTTTGGCATATTAACAACTATAGGAATCCGCATTATTCAATGTGAAAACTTTGCCAATTTAAAACTGTTTTACCAATTTCAGCAAAGCTTAATTTGTTCAGCCATAATGGAATTACTATGTAATTATACACTACTATCAACATATCATCATTTCTCTATTTCAGCTCAGTTCTTTCATTCCGTTCTAGCATGATTAACTATGTATTTTGTTTTTATAGTATAGTATTTACACCTGTATTATCAATAAATAGAAGGCAGAACTCATTCTCAGGCTTAAGACAAATTATTTCTGTAGCTGACTTTTTTTTTTAGCTTTCATGGAGACCAGAGAATACGAGCCTCTTTTACCCTTCTTTGATTTTGCACATAATTAGAACAAGCTGAAAGAGATTTCTGACTTTTCTGTATTTACTAATAAACATGGCTTTCTTCATTATCTATTATCAAATTTCTTCATTATTTGATATTTATTACTGCTTTTCTTACTGGACTCATTTAGTACTCAATTTATAGATAATTGGATTACCTTTGTTTTCTTATAAAATCGGCAGTTATTTATAAAGTCCACAATTGCATTTCAGTGCTACAAGTCTTATCCTCTACTGTTAAAGCTCTGAGCAGTACTGGTCATGTGGCTGTCACAATGAGGGTTCTTTACAAATCTTCTTTTCCTCCTTCTAATAGATAGTTAATTTCCTGTCTTCTAAGAGATAGGTTTTCTCATTATAGATAAGGCAAAATATAACTGGAAAAGTAGAGTGGCTTCTACTCCTTCATTAAGTAGAAGATCTGCAAAGTTTTGATTTTTGACTTTGCCACAGTTTGAGATCAGGGAAACGTCTTCTTTCCTTAAGCCCTTTCATCCTCTTCTAAAAGGAAGTGTTACTGAATTACCAGAATGAACTCAAAAAGAGACTGATGTGGTTAGTTTTCAATAAAACTTGCAAGCTGCCTGAAAACCAGGTACATTACCTCTAGAGTCTCTAAGCATTTATCAGATTTCCTGAGAGATTACTTGAAATATTCATAACTTCTAAAGACATATTTTTGGTATTAAATTGAAAATACACTGGGATCATAAATCTTGTCCCCTTTGAATTTTCATAATGTGATTTTTCATCTCTTCCCCAAACCTCCCTTACTTTTACTAATTATCCATATGCTGTCTAACTGCAAACACAAAGGCATTCAAATGTTAGCAATATATAATAAAACCCCCAAAATTCTATCTCTCATCTTATAAGGAATGATAGTTTTTCCACCTTCAGTGGAACACAGAAGCTTCAAAATTCTTCAGCAGAATTTAATTAGAACTTTATTCTAACTTCCAGAAGATCTTTTAAATGTTTGGTTTGGGAAAACAATACTGAGAATCTATTCTAAAGGCATTATATAATATATTAGCTAAAAATGTGGACTTCAGAGCCTGAATGATTTTGTTCAATCCTAGCTCTGTGTATTTTGGCCTTACCACTTACTAGTTGTAACCTTGAGCAAGTGATTTAATCTCTCTGTGCCTTGTTTTTCTCATCTGTAAAATAGGGGTAATAATAATACCTATCTCATGGGTGGTAGAAAAAATTAAAGAAGAGTACAAAGTGCTTAGAACAGTATCCAGCATATAACAAAAGCTTACCATCATTCGTCATTATAATTTTTACATGACATTTTTGGAGATGGCAGTCTATTCTGTAAACATAATCAGTATAGAGCTTCTGACAATTTACCTTTTTTATAATAAGATATAAGACAAATCTGCATATATCCCCTTCTTGCATTCTTGAGTTCAAACCAGAAGCAGGATATCACAAATGGCCGATCTCTCTCTCTCAGCCTTCATCTATAAGGTGCCATCAAGTTTTATTAATTTTACCTCCTAAATATCTCTCAAATCTACCCCCAATTTTCTCTACCACTCAACTATTGGATCTAAAATGGCTGAGTCCATGTCTGTTTTATTCACCAACTTATTTCCAGTACTAGCAGAGTGCCTGGCACACAAAGAGTCAAAAAAAAAATTTAATGGATTGAATGAACTGCCTATAATAGCAAGGCAATCCCAGCCCTACATTTTAAATCTAGAAGCAAGCTAAAAAAACTAGCTACTCACTAAGCACACAAATATGTAATGAATGGATGAATGAAGGGAGGAAATAAAGAAGGTTAGAATATCCTGAGCTATACCTTGGGTAATGAATTCCCTGAAGCTCTTGAGTTAAGGATACCTGAAACACATACAGGGCACTAGGACCGAACAAAAGTAAAGATCTGGGATGACTGCTGCTTTGGAGACAGATCTCAAAAGTCTAAAGTTATAATTTACAGAAGAATAATAGAACCTAATTCTCAAACTTAATTGTATGATAAAAATAATATAATTTCTATTTTAATTAAGTAACATCATTGGAGAGGAGAAGTGAGATTAACAAAGACTCTTCTTCACCCTTCACCCATCAACCACCTCCCCAATTTTTTGAACAATACAATTGCTCTTGGAAGAATTTTTAAAGATTTATTTTTATTTATTTATATATGCCCTCCTTGCTGCTTGTGCTCGCTGTGTTCATTTGCTTTGCGCTTCTCTGTGTCTGCCTGTCTCCCCCTGCTGCATCAGCTCACCGCACCGTGGCTTGCCTTCGCCAGGAGGCCCCGGGAACCGAACCCGGGGCCTCCCATGTGGTAAACCAGAGCCCAACCAATTGAGTCACAGCCGATTCCCCATGTGGTGTCTACTTCTAACACTGCTATTTTTTTTTTTTAGACTTATTTTTATTTATTTATTTATCATCCCCTTGCTGCTTGAGCTCTCTGTGTCCATTTGCTGTGCATTTTTCTGTGTCTGCTTGTCTGTCTTCATTGCATCATCTTGCTGCGCCAGCTCACCGTGCCACACAGACCGTTAGTGCACCGCGCCGTGTGGGCCAGCTTGCCTTCACCAGGAGGCCCTGGGAATCGAGCCCAGGGCCTCCCATATGGTAAACAGGAGCCCAACCAATTGAGCCACAGCCGCTTCCCTAACACTGCTATTAAAGATACATAATTCAGGCTAATTTCCCTTTTTCTGCTGTATATCTAATTAAGAATAACTCATCTGTAAGATGCATGACACACACACACACACACACACACAACCACAGAGGAGGATTTGAGTAAAATGAAAAATGGTGCTTATTAATAAATATTCACCCATACATAAAATATCAATGAGGCACATTTTTACAGGGTCAAATTCTAAAAGTATTGATAAACAAATTAGGACTACACTCCTTAAGCCAGAAATTGCTCAAGGAAAAGTAAGATATATTAGGAGGAGTTTGCATAATGGCAACCCCCCCCCTCCCCATATAGTAGACTAAAAGATTTTCCAAATTTTCTCAAGTTCTAGAATATGGCTTTATTCCATCAAAGGATGGAAATCAACAGGAAAAAATGACGATAAATGCTAATAAAATATATTTCCTTATTTATAATCCTAAATTTGGCTTTATATTAAATTTAGACCCGCTCATCACCACCAGCCCTCCCCCCACCCCACCCCAAAAAAAGCTATCGAACACAATGGGATAGAAATGGCTAGTGCTCATCATATCTTGTGTTCTTCTTCCAGAGCATCAGCTAGGCTACATTTCCCATTCTCACCTGTAGTGCAATATGGCCACATGGCTGAGTTCTTGCAAATGGAATGTGAGCAGAAGTGGTATGTTTCAGTTCCAGACCTGGCGAATTAAAAAAAAAAAAAAAAAGTACACTTCCCATGAATGATCTTCATCTGATAGTGAATACAGAGCACTGGAGGGCCAGAAAGCACAGAGCTATAAGAAGAAGAAGAAGCCTGCCCATGCCACCAGATGACAATCTGAGTGAAAAATCAACATTACTGTTCTAAGCCACTAAAAGTCTGGGGCTATCTGTTACGTCAGTCTACTATAAAACTCCCATGGAAGACCTTTTGCTGCCATACCCAGATCCCCTTTATGGGCTGATGCCTATATCCCCCAGCTACTGCAAATGCTGCCCTGTGACATTAAGAGAATTGTCCTTGGCTGACAGGCAAGGACTAACTGACACAGGGTTATAAAAACTTGTCCCACAGGCCTCTGCCTTAAGACAAGATAACTCTGTGGTAAGACTTATACTCCAGAGCTCTGCCTTTGAGGATCAGGCTAAGCGTAGACTTTTACCCGAATCCCCATTTTTGCTCCATTCCTTCTCTACCCTGTTTCCCTCACACCCCTTACATTAATCAGGTGCATCCAAATCCCCATCTCAGGCTCTGCTTCTACCAACCTAAGGCATACCTCATACTACTAATACTTCTAGCTAACATTTATTGGTGGTCTCATTTGAGGCAGAACTATGCAAAAAGCTTTTATGGTGTCTCATTTAATCCTTATTGGGTAGATGCCCTGTTCACAGAAATCTTTTAACACTTTAAATCACTTGTACATAGTAACAAGGTAGAAAGTTGCAGAGCCTGGATTCAAACCCAGGTCATCTAACTCTGGATCATGTTCATTTTACTCTGTATTACATATTACTTGTTATGAAGGACAAGTAGTGGGGGACTTCTTTTCATATTCCCTTATCTGTCTCAATGTCTTATAATCACGTGTGTGTGTGTGTGTGTGTGTGCATGCGCGCGTGTGTGTTAAGAGTCAAGAAAACCTGTAAGTACTAAATCAAGTCAACAGCCATACGGGTAAAAGAAATTAGCAGTTCTTATATGATTGGCCTATGGAAGATTCATAAAGGAAGGGAGGACCACAGATGCTATCTAAGGTTTTAGAAAGAAATAGCTGAGTCAAGTTGAGTAAATAAGGGTATTTCTGACTTTGGATATTTGTTAAAAAGAATGAAAATTGCATTTTGAGTAAATAACTCTGACACTGTAAATGACAAAGGCAAAGTGTAGTAATCTGAGACATCCAGTTGAAGGACAGTGAGCAGAAGGTAAGAATATACCATATAATACATAGAAGCAAAAGATGATGAAATACACAATTGACTTTTATAGATCAAAGAGGTCAACACTGGAAAAGAGAGAACTTTAATAATAAGTAAGTCAAATCCAGTCAGGAAGAAGGCATGATGGCATATTTTTCAAGACAAAAGCCTCCATATTGGCTAAATAGTAGCAAGATTAAGAAAATGAGGAGCAGATAATGAAAGACTACTCAAAAGAGCTTCAATGACTGATAGATGAAATAAATATTTGAGTGAAAAAGGTTACTTCCTTTGAGGTGTCAGATAATGCTGGACACAAAGGGGAGAAATCACTCAGCAAAGATGCATAGCCGATTATTATTCTATTTGCTTCAATGGATAACATAACTTCCAGGCTTTGAATATTTAAATAAACTTTGAAACTTTTAAGCTTTAAGAGCCTAAAAGCTACTTATTAACTGTTATCAACAATGCTTTTTTGAAATAACAGGGACAATAAACAAATACTGGAGTTATTAAGCTCTTGGGTGCTACTTTTTCATCATTGTTTTCTGTTTTGTTTTAAACACAGTTGTCATTTTTTTCTTCTCTAATTAAACAACTTAAATTCTGGCCATAAGTTTTAGCTACATAAAAGATTGTTAAATACTTGCCTAGTATAAATTCTCACTTCTTCCTTAATATTAAAGTCCTAATTTTATTCAGGAAAATGATATGCCCAGTTTAAAAAAACAAAAACAAAACCAAAACTACATATTCCAACTTTCTGAGAAGGTTGCCCATGTGACTAAATTCTGGCCAACAGGATAGGAAAGCTCCCTGGGGGTGTCCTCCAGAAAAGATATGTTGGAAGTTCTAATCCCCAGTACTTCAGAATGTAACCGTATTTGGAAGGGTCATTACAGAGGGGATTAGGCAAGTTAAAATGAGGCCATACTGGGTAAAATTGGCCCTTAATCCAATATGGCTTGTGTCCTTATAAGAAGGTGAAAAGAGACACAGAGGCACAGAGAGAGAAGACAACCATGAGATGACAAAGGAGAAAACACCATGGATTACTGACAAGCCACTGTCAGCCAAGAGAGGGGCATGAAACAGATTCTTCTCTACAGAATTCAAAGGAAGCATGGTCTGGCCCATTCCTTGATTTCAGACTTATAGCTTCCAGAACTGTAAGACAATAAATTTCTGCTGTTTTAAGCCATCTAGTTTGTGGTACCTTGTTATGACAGCCACAGGAAACTAAGACAAGGGGAAGACTGCCTCAGCTGGCATGTAACTTTTGCTATCTGTACCTTCCCTTCTTTTGGCCTGGAACACAGAGATGGGCACACAAGTGATGATTAGATAGAAAAAGAAATGGGTCCCAGATAACACCTCAGAATTGCTATACCAGCCCAGTACTTTCTCATTTTCATGCAAAAAATAAAGCACTTGATTTTTTTAAAGCCATTATTAACTGAGTTTTCTATTACATGCAGCCTAATTCACATCTTAACTGACACAAGACAACTACAATATTTTATCTGACATAAACAATGCCTCAAGAATCAGGCAGAGTAACATTTATTTTAAGGGTTGAAGCAACTCATGGTCACGAAGTGAATTACCCATGTCCACCCATGGGTTCTCTGTGGGGGCTTGGCTTCCCACAGCTTCCTGTGCCAATGGGTTCGGAGGTTTAGCACCTTACCTCGTCCCTCACTGCGATCACGCACAGAGGCCTGTGAGAGGTCGCCGAGTTTTTATCAGCACACAAACAAGAGCATGGCAGCCATGCCCTCTAATGGGTTCCCTCGTGCTCACCCGTGGCTACGATTTGTGCTGTCTGGGTTATACTTCCAGTAATAGCTCCTGCAGAGGTGCAAGGTAGTCCGGGGAAGCCATCCCAAGTGCCCTAGTTTCCCCAAAACTGACCTGGGTCACTGGTGGGCAGGTCTCTTTATAAGGAAGTCCACCCTCCCACTCATGGCCACAGAGTTGGTGTCCCCAGAGCCCTCAGAATCCCCCCAGACCTCCAGCAGCACGATTTCCTATGACCTAGTGAGGAAACAGTCTG
>PVKH010045515.1:0-10492 GCA_004027955.1 Chaetophractus vellerosus
TTGGCCATAAGTATAAAGGTTGATTTCTAAGCTGCCTGGTCTATTCCATTGGTTTATGAGTCTTTCCTTGTGCTAGAACCAAACTTTTTGTTTACTGTGGCTTTGCAATACCTTTTAAGATTAAGAAGTGTCAGTCCTCTAAATTCATTCTTCTTTTTCAAGATGGCTTTAGATATTTGGGGCCCTTTACCCTTCTCCATAAATTTGATAATTGGTTTTTCCATTTCTGCAAAGAAATTTGTTGAAATTTTGATTGATATTGTATTGAATATATAAATTGCGTTGGATACTATTGACATCTTAATGTTATTTATTTTCCAGTCTATGAACATGGAATATCCTTCAATATGTTTAGGTCTTTAATTTCTTTTAGCAATGATTTGTCGTTTTCTGTGTACAAGTCCTTTACATACGTGGTTATATTTATTCCTTGATAGCTGATTTTTTTAGTTGCTATTGTGAATGGAATTTTTTTCTTGATTTCTTATTCTGATTGTTCATTGCTGGCGTACAGGAAGATTACTGATTTTTGGGTGTTGGTCTTGTACCCCATCACTTTGCTGAATTCACTTATTACCTCTAGGAGCTTTGTTATGGATTTTCAGGATTTTCTGTATATAGAATCATATCATCTGCAAATAGGAAACGTTTAACTTCTTCCTTTCCAGTTTAGAGGTCTTTTATTTCTTTTTCTTGCCTAATTTCTCTGGCAAGAACTTCCAATACAATGTTGAATAACAGGGGTGACAGTGGGTATCCTTGTCTTGTTCATGATCTTTGGCGGAACGATTTCAGTTTGCCATCATTAAGTAAGATGTTAGCTGTGGGCTTTTCATATATGCCCTTTTTCATGCTGAGGAAATTTCCTTTTATTCTTAGTGTTCTAAGTGTTTTTTTTTTTTTTTTATCAAGAAATGCTTCTGTATTTTATCAAATGACGTCTCTGCATCAACTGAGATGATCATATTCCCCCCTCCCTTTATTCTGTTATTGTGGTGTATTACATTAATTGATTTTCCTATGTTGAACCAACCTGGCATACCAGGGATAAATTCTACCTGATCATGGTGTTTAATTCTTTTAAAATGCTGTTGGATTTGGTTTGCTAGTATTTTTTCTTTTTGAGGATTTTTGCATCTATATTCATAAAACACATTGGTCTGTAGTTTCCTTTTCTTGTGTTATCTCTTCCTGGCTTTGGTATGAGGGTGGCCTTGTAGAATGAGTTAGGGAGTGTTCCTCCTCTTCGATTTTTTAGAAGAGTTTGAGCAGAATGGGAATTAAGTATACTTGGATGTTTGGTAGAATTACCCTGTGAAACTATCTGGTGCTGAGCTTTTCTTTGTTGGGAAGCTTTTGATAACTGATTCATTCTCTTTACCCGTTATTGGTTTGCTGAAATCTTCTATTTCTTCTCGAGACAACATAGGTAGTTTATGTGTTTCTAAGAATTTGTCTATTTTTTCTGTTATCTAATTTATTGGTGTACAGTTGTTCATAGTATCCACTTACAGTCCTTTTTGTTTCAGCAAAATCAGTAGTAATATCCTCCTTTTCATTTCTGATTTTCATTATTTGTATCTTGTCTTTTTTTCCCTTTGTCATCTAACTAAAGGTTTGTTGATTTTGTTGATCTTTTCAAAGAACCAATGTTTGTTTTGCTAATTCTATTTCATTTATCTCTGCTCTAATCTTTATTTCCTTCCTTCTGCTTGCTTTAGGTTTAGTATCCACTTTTTTTCTAGTTCTTCCAATTTTTAGGTTAAGTCTCTGACTTGAAGTCATTCTCCTTTTTAAATGTAAGCATTTAGAGTTATACAATTTCCTGTCAGCACTGCTTCCACTGCATCCCATACATTTTGGTATGTTGTATTTTTTTTTTTTTTGCCTTAAGATATTTTCTAATTTCACTTCTGATTTCCTCTTTAACCCAGTGGTTATCTAAGTGTATGTTGTTTAATTTCCATGTTTCTTAATTTTCCCTTTCTCCCTCTGTTACTGATTCCTAGTTTCATTCCATTGTGGGCACAGAATATACATTTTATGTATATTTTTGAGTTTATTATGACTTGTTTTGTGGTCTATCCTGCAGAATGAGCCATGTGTATTTGAGAAGAATGTGTATTCTGTTTTCATTGGGTACAGTATTCTGTATATGTCTGTTAAGTTTAGTTGGTTTAGGATATCATTCAAGTCCTGTACTTCTTTAATGATCTTCTGACTAGATGTTCTATCCATTATTATTTTTAAAAAAGATTTATTTAATTCTTGGCTGGCAGTTGTTTTCCTTCAGCACTTTAACTATTTCAACCCCCTACCTTCTTGCCTCTATGGTTTATAATGAGAAATCAGAACTCAATCTTATTAGGGTTCCCTTGTATGTAACATATTGTTTTTCTCTTGCAGCTTTCAGAGCTCTCTCCTTGTCTTTTGTATTTGATAAGGTAATAAATATATGATGGGGTATATTTTTCTTCATGCTTATTCTGTTTGATGTTGTCTGAGTTTCTTGGATGTGTATATTCATTTCTTTTGCTAAGTTTGGCGAGTTCTCTCTCTTTATTTCTTTGACTAATTCTTCTACCTCTTTCTCTCTTTCTTCTCCTTCTGGGACTCTCATAATGCATATGTTGGTGAGCTTGATCATGTCCCATAGCTGTCTTAGGCTATTTTCACTTTTAACATTTCTTTACCCTTTCTGCTCATTAGCCTGACTTAATTCAAGTGTCTTATCTTCAGGTTCACTGCTTCTTTCTTCTATCAGCTCCATTCTGCTCTTGAAACCCTCCTGGGCATTTTTCATTTCAGTTATTGTGATCTTCAGCTCCAGTAGCTCTGTTTGGTTCCCTTTTTAAAATCTCTATCTTTTTACTTAGAGCCTTCAATTGTTCATTCATTGTTTTGCTGATATCCTTTAGTTCTTTCTCTGTACTTTCCTTCAACTCCTTAAGCATTTTTAAGACCACTTTTTAAAGGCTTTGTTCAGTATGTCCATATTCTTGTCTTCTTCATTGGTGTTTTATATATTTTCACTCTCTTCCTTAGATGGACCATCATATCCTGTTTATTTGTTTTTCTTATACTCTTGTTGCACACTGTACATTTTAATATTTTAAAATCCTTACTCTAGGATTTACTCCCTGGGATGTCTGTTTCCTGGTTTTGTAACCAACTGTTGATAAGACAGAGATTTTTCTTGAGCTTCAGCCCTCCTATCAGGAAGGTCTTCCCGAAGTGAATGCATTGTCTTACTGGGCCTCTGTCTTGTCTTGGGCTATTGCCTGTTAATTGTTTTGGAGTTCACCTGTTTACAGGTATTTGGTTGTGCTCTCTGTTTTCCAGGGGACAAACCTCCCTCTCCCAGGTATCTGAAACCAGCAGGTATTTGTCCCAGACTGTTTGCCTCTATAGTTTTTTACACTTCTTTCATTGTCTCACACTGCTTTTGCCTGGAGGGCAAATTCTAGGAGAAGGGTCACCTGGGGAGGACTTTCCCAATTCAGTATCTCCCAGCCAAAACAAGGCCAGGAACCCATGAAGAGAGTGCAGACCAGCTTCAAGGTGCCCTGTGGAGGGAGTGAGAAAGGATGCCAAAATCTTCTCTGATAGCTCCTCAAAGCTGAGCTTTCCTATTCTCTCTAGCAAATAACTTTCCTTGGCAGCCCTGAGGAAGTGCTACATTTTAAAATCCCCACTGCCTCTGCACCTGTCCAGGGCAAATTGAAACAATAGCTTCCCCCAGAGCCAGGACCCAGCAATCCAAGTTTGCTAATCACAAAGTATGATCAGTGATCAGCTGTGCATACCCCATCCTTGTGGAAGATGATTTTTATGTCATGTCCCTTTCTGTCAGCAGCAGCTAGTCAGGGACTAGACTCTGCAATGCCCTGCCATGAGAGAGGGGATAGACACCAATAGCTGCCACATGGGGAGAATAATTTACAGTTCTTTACTATAATTTATCAGCCTCTTCCTCCTGCTTTTACATGGGTACAGTGTTCCTCTGGCCTCTGGAGTTTCAAAATAGTTGTTTCAGACAGTTCCTGTCTGTTTAATAGCCTTTTTCGTGGAAGGATTGAAACCCAGAGTTCTCTACCCTGCCATCTTCCCCAGAAGTGTCCTCTCACTGGCTTTTGAAAACAATTAACACCTTGTATAATTTATAGCTTTTCTAATTAATTAATCAGTAAATCAATTAATCAGAAAATCTTTACTGAGTGCCTTTTGTGTGCTAAGGTAGGTTCTAGCATTGTGGTGAGATAAGAAAATGCAAACCTCTGAACTAATAAAGGTCTTAGAATTCAAGAGGTGAAACCAGTCTAATGACAATGCAATTAGTGATCAGGGTTTGATCCTTAGGAGTGGCAGGAGTTGGGATGGACAATAGAAGTGGTATGAACAGAGAGACAAATAAGCCCCAAGGTGATAGCAAAAGCTTGTAAAAATTCCAGGGGGGAAATGTCCTCTTTCTTAGGTCACAATTGAAGGAAAGGTGACTATATCCTTAATAAACATCATCTTCTAGGTCTCATCCCATCCATCCATCCATCCATGTATCCATCCATCCATGTATCCATTTAAAATATTTTATCATACTTTTTACAGAACAGCTTTTTGAGGTATAAGCAAAATACAGTGAATTAGAAATGTTTCAAGTATACAATCTGACATATATACACCAGTGAAACCATCACCACAATCAAGATAATGACCATGTCCATCACGCTCAAAAGTTTTCTTGTGCATTTTTGTAATCCTTCCCACTCACCCTTCCCTACCCCATCTCCAGACAGCTACTTATTTGTCTTCTGTTAGCATACATTAATTTGCTTTTTCTACAATTTTATAAAAATGATATAATATAGTATGTACTTATTTTGGTCTGGCTTCTTTCACTTAGCATTACCTTGTAATATACCTTGTTACTATTTGTGGTAGCATTTATCAATATTTCATTCTTTTTATCATTGGGTAGTTAACCACCATTAGTTAGCCTGTTGATGGGTATTGTACATGAATGCTTTGAACATGTACAATGCTTTGTATGAACATATGCTTTCATTTATTCTTCAGTAAATACATAGGAGTAGAATGGCTGGATCATTGGGTAAGTATATGCTGAACTTTTTAAGAAACTGACAAACTGTTTTCTATAGCGATTGTATCATTTTCTATTTCCACCAGCAGTGTTGAAGAGTTTTAATTTCTCCACATCCTTGTCAACATTTGGTATGGTCAGTCTTTTAAATTTTAACCATTATAATATATAGGTATATGGTATTATAGGTATATAATATAGGTTTAGAGTATTCATGGGTCAGAAGACTCAATATAGGTTTACAGTAGTGGTCTATGATTTTAACTTACATTTCCCTATTGACTAATGATTGAACATTTTTTTCATGTGATTATTTTCCATGTGCAGATCTTTGGTGAAATGCCTGTTCATATATTTTCTCCATTTTATTGGTGCTGTTTGTTTTCTTATTATTGAGTTTTGAGAGTTCTTTTTATATTCTGGATATAAGTTTTTTATCAGCTATGTGACTTATTGGATAAATCAGTCTGTGGCACATCATTTCATTCTCTTAACAGCGTCTTTCAAAGAGCAGAAGTTTTAAAATTTTATGAAGTACAATTTATCAGTTTGTTCTTTTATGGATCATGCTTTTGATGATGTATCTAAAAAATCTTTGCCTCGGCCAAGGTCACAAAGATATTCTCCTATGTTTTCTTCTAGAAGTTTTATGATTTTAAGCTTTATATTTAAATCTATGATCCATTTTGAGTTAATTTTGTATATGATGTGATGTATGGATAAAAGTTGATTTCTTCTTTGCATATAGATATCTAATTGTTATAGCACCATTGGTTGAAGAGGCTACCCTTTCTACACTGAATTGTCTTTGCACTTTTGTTAAAACTCAGTTGTCTATATATGTGTGTGGATTTGTTTATGGACTCTATTCTGTTCCATTGATTTCTTTGTCTATCTTTATGTCAATATCACACTGGCTTCAGTACAGTAGCTTTATAGTAAGTATTGAAACCAGGCAGTAGTATTAGTCCTCTGACTTTGTTCTTCTTTTCAAAAGGTGTTTTGGGTATTCTAGGTCCTTTGCGTTTCTACATAAATTTTAGGAACAGTTTATCAATTTCTACAAAAAAAACCCTGTTGGAGATTTTTATTTGGATTGCATGAACTCTGTAGAACAAGTTGGGGAAAACTTACATCATTTTAACAATATTGTGTCTTCTGACCCATGAATACAGTATGCTTCTATGTTTATTTAGGTCTTCTTTAACTTCTCTTATCTATGTTTTGTATTTTTGATGTACAAGTCTTTTGCATCTTTTGTCAGATTTGTCTCTATTTCTTATTTTATGCTATTGTCAGCTATTGTTTTATCAATCTCAATTTCTGATTGTTCATATAGACATCTAATTGAATTTTGTGTATTGAGCTTATAGCCTGTAACCTTGCTAAACTTACTTGTTGGTTCTAATAGCTTTTTTGTAGATTCCATTAGATTTTCTACCAGATGATCATCTGAAAATAAAGACAGTTTTACTTCTTCCTTTCCTACCTGGATTCATCTATATATTTTTCTTGTCCTGTTCTACTGGTTAGAACCTTCGGTAGAATGTTAACTAGGATTAGTGTGAACAAGACATTCATTCTTTCATTATGATATTTGTTGTAAGTTATTTATAGATGCTCTTTATCAGGTTGAAGATGTTCTCTTTTTGTCCTACTTTGCTGAGAGTTTTTATTTGGAATGAATATTTTTGGATTTTTTTTCAAATGATGTTTTTGCATCTATTAAAATATATGTTTTTTTTTCTTTTTTAGTTTGTTAATATAATGAATGATGTGATTTATTTCTGAATGTTTGATTAACCATAAATTCCTGGGATAAGCCTTATTGACTCTAATGTATTATTCTTTTTATATATTGTTGGATTCTATCTGCTAAAGTTTTTTAAGCTGCATCTTAAACATGAGGTATTATTTCTTTGAAGTTTGATAGACATAATTAGTGAAGTCATCCATAAATCTGTTTTTTATGCAGGCTCTTTGGATTCTGTAGTCAGACAGTCTTGGTTTGAATCCCAGGCCCAAAACTCATCACGTTTGGGTAAGTCTCTAAACCTTTACCTGCAAAATGGAGGTATAATAATGCAATGGTGCCTACATTATAAGGTTGTTGTGAGGATTAAATGAGATGATGTACATATTCAATAAATGTTAACCATTGTTATTATTACAATGTGGCAATGTCTCCTGGACAAGACTGAGCTGAAGAATGGGATAGTGAAGGACCTAGAATGGGCTGCTTTTCTTTCCAGATATGTTCTCACTCACCCAGGCCTTCTTCTACTCTTCCCTTACTCTCTAAAGTTATTGGAAAGTAAAGTGTGTCTCCCAACTTAAAAAAAAATAATCAACTTCTCCTAGCTTTGTTTTTCTCATCCATAAATAAAAAATTTTTATAATTGTGAATAGTTGTTGGTCACTTACTATGTATACGCTGGACATTGTCATGAGCTCTGCTCATATATTCATTCATTTAATCCTCATAATATCTTATGAGACAGGCACTATTTTGATCCCCAGTCTTACTGATGGGAAACTGAAGCAGACAGGGGTTAGTAATTACCCAAAGTTGCACAGCCAATAAATAACAGAGCTCATTTTATTGCCCTCTAATCCATACTTCCTTTTTATGTATGTATATACGTATGTATGTATGTATGTGCATGAGGTTTAAATGAGATAACCTGGGACACAAGGCAAGTGTCAACAACTGTTAACTTCCTTTCCGCAAGTTCTTCAAAACTATGGAAAGAATCATCTTTTCCAATACATTGATTTTTTTGCCCCTTTCAACTTCCTTCCCCAACCCAGATCCAAGGCTGTCTCCAATTAGAAGAGGCTCTGTTTCAGTGGAGGACATGCGCCAATCCTTGAAGAACTCTTACTTTTGGGGCTGGAGGGCAAGGTCAAGGTCCTTTAGTCACTTGTTACTCAAAG
This sequence comes from Chaetophractus vellerosus, assembly GCA_004027955.1. Lineage (NCBI taxonomy): Eukaryota > Metazoa > Chordata > Mammalia > Cingulata > Chlamyphoridae > Chaetophractus > Chaetophractus vellerosus. Next base: position 8,036 of record PVKH010045515.1, read on the forward strand.
TGTGGTCCTCAGACTAGCAGCATTGGTGTCATCTGGGAGCTTGTTAGAAATGCACAATCTCAGGCTCTACCACAGACCTACATAATCAGAATCTGTATTTTAATAAGACCCCAGGTGATTTGTGTGCACATTAAAGTTGCTACCCTAAATCAATACTTTTTCTACTTAATTTTTCCAAGAGGTTGCTCAGTTGATGGTTTTTTGGAGCTCACCAACACCTCTTCCGAAGACTCTGATGCTTATATGGAGTGCACATTTATCTTCCCAGAGCAGAGGACGTGAACTGTGGTACTCTAGAGTATGTATGCGCTATCTAACGGGGAAAGCTGCTACTGCACTCTAGTCCATCGTTAAATGGGAATGCAAGCCCAGTGTTCAGATCTTCTGATATTTTAAACAAATCTGGAAACCTGGGTACTTACTTGTACTCTCTTATTTGTTAAATGTTAAGAAAAATTTCAAATTAATAAAATAATTTTGAGGACCAAACATGCACATGTGCAGGCCATTGAGGGATGTCAATTTGTGTCTTCTGACTTACAGGGACTTCAAATGGTTCAGCTTCCAAAATAAATCAAATCCATGTTCTACATGACAGTCTTTTTTTCTCTTTATTTTGAAATACTTTCAAATTTAGGGGACAGTTACAAAAATAATACAAACCCCATACAGAAGAACTCCACCATGTCCCTAACTCCCAGATACCAAGACTCACCAATTTTAAGAGTTTGCCACATTTGCTGTAACGTTATATCTATCATCTATCTATCTATCTATCTATCTATCTATCTATCTATCTATCTATCTATCTATCTATCATCTATCTGTCTATCTCTATCATCTATCCATCCATGACAGTCTTTTGAATGTTTGAAGCTGTTTGCGAAACACACAAGGCTTTCCATTATTTGATTGTTTATAAAGCAAGCCACAGTCAGCCACAAGTATTTAATTGCTGTTTCATCTTAATTGTACCTTATTTCATCTTCTGTACCTTCTCTTGCTTTTAATATCCATTCTCTACCTTGTGATTCTGGCTAAATTCAACTCTTTCTGATTTGAAGCCCAAAATCAAGCTTCACCTCCTTGGCCACTAGTTTCCCACTCCCATGCCTGGACCATGTTCTGTTGGAATCACTTGTTCATCTGTTTGTTTCCCTGTAAATTCCCAGATGGCAGGAACTGGGTCTCATTTAGCTCTGTATTCCCAGCATCCAGCAAGCGTGGGGCATATAAAAGATGCTTGCATTAATTATCTATTCCAACATAACAAATAACCCCAAAACTTTGAGGCTTAAAACAATAAACATTTATTATCTTAGTTTCTAAGGGCTAGGAATCTGGGTGTGGCTTGGCTGAATGCCTCTAGCTGAAGGTGTCTCATGAGGTCTGTGTGTATCCTCATCTCTTGTAACTTCTCTTCTTGTTTGGCAAATCTTGGTTAAGAGCGTGAGCTCTGGAGTCACACCAACTGGGTTCATAACCGAGGTCTTCCACTTATCAATTGTGTGTTCTTGATACTTCACCTTGTGATGCCTCAATTTCCTCATCTATGTGAAGTGGGGAGCACTTGTCGCTGGGTAGCTGTGAAGATCACAGCACAGACTCATTTCAGACCCCCCAATAAACATTCACTATATGTTAGCTATTATTATTTATATTAGCATTATATATTTGTGATTATTCTTCTCCTTTCTTCAGATATGAGTACTGATGACTGTTGCTTCACTCTGAAGATGGTAAGAACGGGCAAAACGCGTGGCCAAGTGGGAATTGGCTGGTAGCTCATGTGGCCGTTCCCTGTTCCCCCTGGGTGGGTGGGGTGTCCACTGACTGCCTAGGCTTCTGCATTGCTGCTCTAGCCCAGAAATGGGGCTTTATACACAGGGAGTCATGCTGTCCCACTCACTCCCCTCTACTTTCTGAGGCCATAAACTAGTTAAAGTTGGTCTGTTCTCCAGGGGCCATATGGTTATTTGCTTAACTCTCTCACAAATCACATCACCTATTTCAAACACCAGATGACTATAAATAAAAGATTACCCAAAACTATAGACTCTTGTTTGTAATGAACATCAGTCACTTGAGCTCAGCTTCAGTAAAAAGTAAAAATTAAAAAATTCCATTGCTATAGATTTATGAGAGCCTTTCCTTGGGTTTTAATAATCAATGTCCAAACACCAATAATGAAATTATATGCTCTTCTCAAGGCAAAATGACCAGTTGATAACTGTCCTTTTCTCTTTTAAATATTTCTGACTTGGAAAACAGGTAAGTAGAGGCACTACTGGCAGCCAGGATGGACAAAACCATTTCTTTCTTCATTCATTTAAAACAATAACAACAACCACAAATTTTTATGGATTGCCTAATGTGTTGTAGGTACTGGGGCTCCAGAGATGACTAAGCCCATTTTATATATATATATATATATATATATATATATATATATATAAA
>PVKH010045516.1:0-10501 GCA_004027955.1 Chaetophractus vellerosus
AAATATATAATATATATAAACCTGGGTATATTTTTAAAAATAGTACTAAGTATAAACAAAGAACAGAACAAAATTACGGAGTAATGCCATACATATATATATAATATACATAAATAAAACAATAAACATATTTTAAGAATATATATATAAGTAGACTTTAAACACATTGGAGTGGATGTATATCAGAGGAGGAAATGGGGATGAGGGTGAAAAAAAATAGCAAAAATAACACAAAAGACAGGGCATCTTTCTGAGGACCAATCATGACAGTGTGTCATAAACTAAATGTGGCAAAAAAAAAAAAGAAAAGAGATGAATAAGAAATATTTTGAGGGGAAAAACTAGGGTAGAAAAGTGGATGTGGATAAACTAGGGCTTATGTTTATAAACTATTCATCTGAACAATAAGAATGACAAACTGTAATAACTGATGGATCAAAAAAGTGCTTTCAAGTTAATTTTTTTCAAAAAAAAAATCCTCTAAATAACTTTTGTTATCCAAACACCTCACTCATGTCCAAATTGAAGGACATTCTTTTGGCTTCCAAACCTCTTGGACTGAAGAGGTTAAAGCAATACCCAAGTGACAGACCCCTTTCTGGGTTCTATTTTGGCCTCTTCAATAGGCAGGTTATAGAACTCTAATTATGTCAGCGTCTATGTGAAGATCATATCAAACCACAAAACCCACCTACTGCTTCATATTGTATAAAAAATATTAAATTAATTATAATTTACACTCAAAAATTATACAAGTCCACTTATCTTTGCAGAAAGGAAAAAAATCTTGTTACCACCAGAAAAAGCATAAAAACCATTAATTTCCAGATTAATACTATTTTCATAGACATCAAAACAAAGTTTCACAGATGTTATCCTACAAGCTTTACTCTGTTGAAGTATTTAAGAATGCTGAAGTGTATTTTAAAATGAGGTCCATAGGGAGTGGGTGTAGCTCAGTGGTTGAGCGCACACTTCTCATGTGCAAGGCCCTGGGTTCAATGGTACATTCTAGAAAACAATCCCAGAGTCACCCATTTCATAAGAAGTAGCAGCTTTCAGCACATTGGACAGTGACCTTTTCCTCCTGTTTTCGGATGCTGGTGAGCAATCTGGTTGGAATGTTCTCCTACTCTGCTGTCAGGTGGAAGAATATTGATTAAATGTGAGACTCTGAAATTCATCTTTTACAGAAAAATATTCAAGAGCATTATAGAATTCATTCTACCCATGCAAGAAATTTTCTGAGAAATGAGAAAGAAGAACCCACCTGCAAATATGGAGAAATATTTCCTCAGGCAGCCGTACCAGGTAAATATTCACCTCCAACAATATGCCACAAAATGTAATGTCAATAGATCTTTTGAAACGTTAATGCCTGTCCTTTTTCTTAAACGTATGCTTTATGAGTAACTGAGGACTTCTGCACTAATTATAATAACCTAGCATGTCCAACAATGGTCTCCTCATAGTGAAAAAATAAATGATTTTTAAAAGCTAAACAAGTCCTGAAAATAAATCTCTTTTGGGTATTTGGTTGATACATAATGTTTCCAAGTGAATCACCTAAGAAAGACTTGAGACTTCTCTTGTCATTTGAAGTTCATTAAAGCCCCTAGAGTCTTTTCACACTTCTACAAGTTATTCACTAAGTTTGTTGGTAGGTATGATTATGTCCTCTTAAAAATTAGAAAACCAAGTCTCAGAGAAGTCAAGTAACTTGGTAAAGGGGACACAGCTAGTAAATTGTAGAGTTGGACTTTGAAACTAGCTTTCTGTTTATTTCTGTTTACCTATTTCTTTCTATTTATCATGATTCTGTTACATTATAATATGTTTTACATATACTTTTGCCCACTTGTTTAGCTCACAGCAAAACATAAAGAAATAAATTTAAGCTGTATCACTAGTTTCATTTACATAAATGTGAACCTGTTTATAACAGTGAGTTGCCAAATAGGTCTCCAGAGGATTCTAAGTTACTTGCTTTGGGTACAAAATAAATCAGTCCCAGCCTTCTTTAATTCCACATCTCACTGATAAATATCCAAGTTGGCCAAGAATATTTTGTTAGGAGAAAGTGGTAGAGAACTCTATGCCAACACCCACACCCAGGTTCTGAGAAGAAAAATACCAGAGCATAACAATCCCTTGTAAAGAATCTTCCTGGCTGTATAATGAAGAGAGAACAGAGAAGGGATGAGATCCAGGGACTGCCTCAGGCAGGAGGAGGTGGCAGTCTTAGGAGGAATCTGGCCACACCCCAGTGGGTGACAGGAAACATGGATGGTAGACGCTGGTCAGCCGCAAAGCCTGGTGCAATGATGGGAAGCACAGGATCTGGCGTGAGGCCACAGCAACATGACTGCGGGTAAGAGACTTAAATCCCTTTGATTTGTTAAGTTTCTTCATCTGGAAAAAGTGATAATTAGATCTATGTCTTAGAGTATTGTGAGAGTTCAATGAGTTACTGGGTACAGGGCAAGGGTTGAACAAATGTTAGCCATTATCATCATCCTAATCACCATCATATACTTTTCCATCTCAGCAATTTGACCTTTGCAAATGTTCACTGCTGTTTTCCCCAGAAAACTCCAAAGGACACTGACCTGTGGGTGTGAGGGACAGAAGCATCTCCATTCTGCTCCTCCCTGTACGCTTTGCTGAGGGGAAAAATAATATCTCCTAATATAGCTATGATCTCTGGACCAATGATACCAGGACATTCATCATTGCTGTGCCTTACCCAGCTGCATACCTCACAACCATTGCCACCATTAGGTCCAGCAGAGAGCAGCACCCATTGAGTACTAAAATGGAAGGAAGGCAAACATCAGCCATACCATGTCAAAAGAACTACACGCAAAATTCCAAATATATGCAGACAAAAGTAAAGGAAATATGCTGCACATCTTTGTGAATGAAAAAAAGCAAAATAAATTTTATTTGGAAGGTTTGTACTTTTTTCTTAGATGTTTTGACTTTTTACTAAGGGTTTTTAAACAGTCAGTAGAGGAGATGAAGGGCAATTGCATCTGACTGCTTGAACTCTGAATATGGTGGTGAAGGTCAGGTAGATAAGTTGGATGCCAATGATAGAATGAAACGTGACATTGAAGTAACTAAGAACTCATGAGTAAGCACTTTTCAAGATCAGAAAGGAAGCAGCAGCTGACAAGCAATGGAAAAAAACAAGCTAAAGAAGAAAGAAAGTGGGGAAAAGAACAGCACAAAGGTGATGAATCAGAAAGCAGCAGAGATTCCAATAGCAGAACCCTGGGGAGTATGGTAATGAGGCTAAGATAAAGGAGACATTTTGGAGAGCATTGACCAAAGTCAAATTTTCCCCCAAGAAAGAACTGGCACCCACTCATCAAAAGTCACAATATCTGACATCTACTTCATGATGCCCTGGTAAGGTATTCACAGGTGAAATTTATTGGGATGTTACTATGTGCCAGGTATTGTACTAAGCATTTCATGATATTTACTTATTTAACCCCAACAACAATCCTTTGAGATGGGAACCATTATCATCCCCATTTTACAGATGAGAAAACTAAGGCTCTGGGGAATGAAATGCCTTGCCTAACGACCTGTAGTAAATCAATGGTGGTGCCTGCTTTTGAACCAACTAATGTGACTCAAAACCATTGCTCTTTAATACACAGTGGAATAAACTGCTTGAACGCTAGAAAAATACCATGCAACTCAGCCTAATGAAATGAAGGAGGAAGAATTCTATGTCAGCTCCTTTTCCTATAGTAGTGACTTTCTATTATATGATGATCCTTTGAAATTCTCACCAAATCATACTTTGATTAGAACTGACAACATAGGAGAGAGTCTGAGAAACTTGGGGCTAAGAATCCCACAGCATAAGAGACTTTCTTTAAAGTAGGTAGTGTTTTCTTTCTTTCCTGTGTGCACACATAAGAATACTACTTCTTATTACCCTAATGCTTTTTGCAAAAAGTTTTATTCAGCATATTATCTTCAAGTAATGGCTTGCTCAAGTAACAGTAGATAAATAGCCAAATGGAATAATCAGCTTGATGCCCATCATGAGGCTGTCACATTGCTGAGTAAGTGGGTTATCACTTACCACTTTTACCATATAGCAGTCATGTTTCAATCTGTATTGAGAGGTTTTTTAAGTAATATAAGAGGGAAGCGGATGTGGCTCAAGCAGTTGGGTGCCCGTCTACCATATGCAAGGTCCTGGGTTCAGTTCCCAGTGCCTCCTAAAGAAGACAAGCAAGACAGTGAGTTGACACAATGAGATGATGCAACTAGGAGACACAATGAGGAAACACAACAAGAGACACAACAAGCAGAGAGAGGATGTGGCTCAAGCAATTGGGTACCTCCCTCCCTCAGAGGAGGTCCCAGGTTCGGATCCCTGTGCCTCCTAAAAAGAAGACAAGCAGACACAGAGAGCATACAACGAACAGACATGGAAAGCAGACAGTGAGCACAAAAAACAATGGGGGGAGGAGGTTGGGAATAAATAAATAAAATAAAATTTTAAAAAGTAATATAAGAGAATTCATAGCATCTGGTCTCCTAGAAACAGCAAGATTTTAGTTCAAGTCTGGGTTGTATGTCTCCATGCAATCTAGATCTATATGCCTAGATCCATAATAGGTATTTTTAAGAGCTTGAAGTAAAAAGAAAAGGAGAGACAATGAATCCCTTGGAATTTTGCACTTTCTTCTTTCTTTTTGAAATACTTATATATCTCTAGAAGTAAGAGTATTTAGGAACCATATTATCACTAGAAAAGCATACATCATCTCAAAATAAATTCAAGTGGGAAAAACAAGGCTTACATGAAACAGAAGAATAATGTTTTTCCTATGATTAATTTCAAGCAAGGATCAGTTCAAGCAGGGTGTACTTTTCCTTTTTAGAAACCTCTCAAGGTCTGGCATGCAATCATCCATCTAGCCATCACTGTGATGGAGCGCCTGCGTTGCCACAGGCCCTGCACTAAATTTAGTGTCTTGCATTGGGTCTGACACATAGCAAGTGCTCAATTAATATTTGTTGAATTCATGTATATATGAATAACTGAATAAATGAATGAAAATGTATCTCAAAAAGTTTCAAAACTAGAAGTTCCTATTTCAGGTTTCTGAAATAAGACAATAGACCTGACTACAATTCCAATGAGGACAGTACTGATGATACCATTCAGGCCAAGCCGATGAACTGGGTTCCTATGGAGGCCAGTCAGCTTTAGTTATTCTGAGTCCCAATAGCATGCTGTAATCCCAGCCAGTCATCTCTCAAGTGCATGCCACTGATCACAAGGGCATCGAAGATGGGTCAGCATCAAGTCATAGCTCAACAAAACAATCCCAAGCACCTGTTCTCGTGGCTGAGGTCAGGAGTACTTATTTGGGTCCCTCACTTTAAGGACGTCATCTGATTTTTCTTGCCTTTATCACCTTTAAAAGTGCCATTTGGAGGGGGAATCCAAGGTTCTGCTGAATATTTGTTAAGCACAAACCAAATTCAAATGCACATAGAACTGTCAAGCTTGAAAGATGTTACAGAGAACTGTCATTCGTCACTATGTCCAGGGGCTCTAGGATCGGTACTACCCCTTCATCTTTGCCTATTCAGCCTCTATTGAGCATCAACTATGTGCCAGCAATGTGACAAGGCTGGAGAGACTAGCTGCAAAGCCTGTCCTAATGGGGGGTATATCCTAGAGGAGAGATACACAATACAAACACATATAATCCTATATGTGGCGGTTTTGAGCTAGTTGCCAAAAAAGCCTGTCCTTAAACTTAATCCATCCCTGTGGGTATGAACCTATCGTAAGTAGGATCTTTTGATGAGGTTACTTCAGTTAAAGCATGGCACAAGGCAATCAGGATGGGTCTTAATGCTATTATTGGAGTCCTTTATAAGGGGAATGAACTTCAGGCAGGTAGAAAGAAAGCCACAGAGGGAGCAGCCAGAAGCCGGAAGTCCATGGAACCCAGAAGAGAAGGATGAGGCCAAGAAAAGCTGCCATGGGCATTGCTGTGTGACGGAGGAGCCCAGGACCGAAAGTCAGCAGCAGCCATCCCTAGAATACCAGATTTGGTAAGAAAGCATCATCTTGATGATGCCTTGATTTGGACTTCTTCTATCCTCAAAATCATGAGCCAACAGATTCCCAATGTTTAAGTCAACCCATTGCATGGTATTTTCTTTACCAAGAAGGAAACTATAACACTATACAAGCAAAAGAGAAGGCATCATTTTGAATAGTTAATGTGGCAGTTTGATATAGTTATGAATTCCAAAAATAGATGTGGATTATGTTTGTAAACTGGTCTGTTCCTCTGGGCGTGATTAAATTATGATTAGGGCTTTGATTGGGCCACGTCAGTAGGGTGTTGAGCCCCGCCCCTTGGTGGGTGGGGTCTCAAAGATAAAAGACATGGCAAAGGACAGAGTTGGAGTTTTGAGTTGGAGTTCTGAAGCTGAGTTTTAATGCTGGAGCCCAAGGAAGCAAGCACACAGAAGAGCTTGGTCGTGAGGAAGGAGAGAAGGCCCTGGGAAGAGATGAGCCATTCACCTGATAGTCTACAGCTGGCCTTGTGGAAAGACACAAGCCTAAGCCTGGAGAGAGGCAAGCCCCAGGAAGAGAGGAACCCAGGAAGCCTGAACCCTCACAGACATCAGCAGCCATCTTGCTCCAACATGTGACAATAAACTTTGGTGAGGGAAGTAACTTATGCTTTATGGCCTGGTAACTGTGGGCTTCTACCCCAAATAAATACCCTTTATGAAAGCCAACTGATTTCTGGTATTTTGTGTCAGCACCCCTTTGGCTGACTAACAGTTAACATGGGGAATTTTCCTAGTATGGCATCCAAAAAGACTTCAGTGAGGAAGTGGCATTTGAGTTGAAAACTAAAGGGAGATTAATTAGGTAAAAAATTGTTATGATCACCATGTAATCCAGATTACACAAAGATTGAGAATAAATTACTCAAATAAATATGGGGAAAGTTGGCCTTTTCTTACATGAATTATCCATGCAGTTACCACAATTTGACTCACTGTTGTGTACTCTTGAAATACCAAGTTGAGAACCAATGCAACTAATTGAATGATTGACCAGAAAACATTTTTGCCTTAATTATATAGATTCTTCAAGAAAAAAAAAAAAAAGAAGTTTTGATAGGAACTCTATAGATAATTGCTCAGGCTCTCCACTTCAGTTGGTACACCTATCTCAAGATTAATATCCAGCTAAGATTTATGACTTCTTATAGGCCAAAACTCTGAATCATATATTTCTCCAAGAGTTTCCACACAACATGATAGATTTGACCATAAGTTGTTTCCTTGTTTTTAGGATGTCACTTAGCCTTCCCCATAGACCAAGATCCACTGTTGAATGGGTTTTATTTGACTTTACAGTCATTTTGCTATGTAATTGCCCAGGCATTCATCAAGATGACAAAGGAAATGAAAACCCTAGTCCCAAAGCTGTGTGAATGTCAATGAACAAACAAATCAAAGAAGTAAACAAGCTGGATCCACATTGACTTGTGATTAACCGAAAAACAGAGGGGGAGGAAAATGACTATTTGCCAAGGACAGCATGGAACACAAATTGAATTTTACTCTTGGCCTTTGAAAATTTTGACATTTTCATCTGCTCATCATTTCTACATGTCTCATTTTCACAACTTGCTTAACACCCTAAATAACTGCCTTGGGCCAAAAAAATAACTGCAATATCATTAGGATTTATTTAATTGCTTCTTGTTAAGAAGATACTGTATCCACCTTTATTCTCTGAGAAGGGTCTAGAACACTTAACATCCACAATATTGCAAACTCAGTGCAGGAGAGAAAAATATATAGTATTCAAAATGTTTCAGAAGGCACAATGAAGCTGTTCCCTCATTCCTGATCCCACAGCCTTCAGTAGATACTTCCAGCATGGGATTGCAATTATTTGTTTGCATGTCTGCCTCCCCAAAGAGTTTATGAGCTTCTCAAAAGTCAGGTACAATGTCACATTCAACTCTGCAGCCCCAGTACCTAGCACAGAACCTGGCACAGAGCCCCATTAAATAGTCCCCTAAGACACTTGCAGCATGAAAGCAACTTGCCAAAGTGTCTGTCATCAGGAAGAAAGGTGAGTGGAAATTCATGAGCTCTGGAGTCAGACAGATGAGATTTTATATCTTGACCTCTATTCACTAGCTAGATGATCCCAGGCAAATTGCTTAAATTTTCTAAACCTCAGATTCCTCATCTATCAAGTGGAGATAATTACCACCTACATCACAGGGATGAGATAAGAAGCAAATTAGACCACACGCATAAAATGCTAGCAATTATAGGAAGTAAGGAAATGTTTGTTCCCTTTCCTTTACTTCCCCTTAAAACACCCAATAGCTTGAGACATTTCAGTGATATCGAGTTTTGATTCTTCCTTTTCAGGAGGAGAAAGGGGAGATGGAGCAGACTGCCTGACATTCGATATGACAGATACTTTGTTGGAAAGTGACTTCTTTCCAGCCTTGTTTCACCCATGCCAGAACAGTGCATTCTATATTCATGTGTCTGAAATGTGCTCCCCTATAGTGACGGAGCCACAGGGCTGACACAGAAGACTGAGCATGTCAGTGCTCTCAGAGACCACATCCCATCATCATTCTTACCTTCTCTGATGTGATGACCACAATGAACTTCAGGACAACCAACTTTCCCTTTTGATCTCCTCTACGTTCCATGGATGGAAAAAAGTCTCCCCTAACCCCAAGATCGAGACAGCGGGATTTCAGCTCAGCTTCACTTGCTCAGTGTCAAAACTCTAGTGGAATCCCACACAGGGCTACCATCAAGCTCAGAAGACTCAAGGCTGAGAGCCTGATCCATACAGGAGTGGTCCAAACTATCTTTTAATGAGATAGAAATGTCACAAATTTGGAGAGCTATTTTAGTAAAACAAAGCTTTTCTTCCAATATCATTACAGTGGGTTCCATTTCTCCCTGAAATAAAATGTCCCCCACGGGCTTTCCCCTAGGATATGAACTTCCCGAGCCAGCCAGCAGCTTTATGTATGCTGGACATCCCCAACGAGGAATATCCTTTCATGGAGAAGATTAAGGAAGGTAGGATGGGACAGTGCAGGGGGCTTGAACTATTTAAAGAATTTGATCTTTAATGTAAATGAAGTCTTTCCCCCCTGAATTAGATGATAGCACAGTATTCAACACTCAATTTATAGCCATGAATGGAACTAAAATTTATAGGGTACCTACTACACACTGTCAGACGTTGACATAAATTACACGATGCAGAACTACCACACTCGTAATTACAAAGTTTAATTACAAACCCCAGTGAGGCCCAGAGAACTTAAGTAACTTGCCTAAAGTCACAAAGAGAGTTAGTGGAGCTGAGAATCAATGCCAGGTTTCTCTGTCCCCCAAGTTCGAACTTTCTTAACCAGTAAACCCTCTGTTTTGCTGGCTTTAGAGCACTTCATTTATGATTTGCTTATATGGGTTCATATCACAATTGGAGTTGCTGAAGGACCATATATCTCGACACTAATCAGTTGACTCTTCGGCAATCTGTTCAGTGTTAGCCCTTTTGGACAAGTGATCAGGAGACCCAATACATTAAGTTATTAAATGATTGGAAGGAAAGAGTGACATTTGAGTGTTGGTTTGAAGACCATTGGGTCCTCAAAACCCATTGAAACCAAGATGCCAAGAATGACAGGCAAGCAGACAGATAAGACAAAGCACTGTAAAGATGATCACAGCAAGAGGCTTCCATGGTGGAGGGATGGTCCTTTGCCCGACATTTTCCCCAGCTGATTTGCATGATGACTGCAATTGCGTTGCTGGAGATTTTCACCTATGCATACCTGCATTTGCTCTGTGGTGCTTCCTGTAAAAGAACTTGCAGCCATTTGGAAAAGACTGAGAATATTCCTCTCAGGCTGGGGTTGGGCAGTCACTTGCAAAGACCATGAGGCAACAGACCCAAGATGGGTGAGCTTGGATGGATTGGGGGACAAGACATGGGCTGGGAGGGCTTTGTGGACAGAAAGGCCCGGGTAGGCTGCTCTACTAGGGGAAGCCTGGAGTCCTTACACCACCATGGGAGAGCCCATGCAGAGAACAGTCAGGAAGCTCAAGGCCCCACCAATGTCCCAGCACTTTCCCCTCACTCTATCTGCTTCAGCAACTTTCTGGTCCTCAAACATGCCAAGCTCACGCCCTCCTCAGAGCCTTTGCTGTTATCTCTTCCCAGAATGCCCATAGCCTGGTCTTTGCCTGACTGGCTGGTTCTCGCTGCATGGGCTTTAGCCCAAATGTTCCCTGTTCACAGAGGCCCACTCCCCACACACGAAATGAAAAGATCCTTCTTCTCCTCCAAAAAAATTTACTCCCTGACATAGTACCCTCTGTTTCTTTCATAGCAGTCATCACAAGTTGGTATCAGCTTGGTATTGATTTA
>PVKH010045517.1:0-10494 GCA_004027955.1 Chaetophractus vellerosus
AAGGATTAAAGAAGTTTTATGGTACATGACATACTAGTTGAGTTTGTACTAAAATCTCAGGTGCTAACAAAGTCTTAAAAGGATGATGCTGATGCTGAGTGTGGAGGAAGGAGGAACTCCACGTAGTTAGTCAAGGATCCGGGCTGGTAGAGGCTCTGACATTGTCAAATCACAGCTTCCACAGCGTCACTGGGGAGCAACATAATGCCAGTCCGAGGGAGAAGAGGGAAAATAGATGGGAAATGATCCCGTGGAAGGTATTTGTGGGAACACATGAATTTCACCCATATTTCATTGGTCAGATCTCACAGATTTTGCCACACCCAACTGTAAGAGGGAACGACAAATTTGATCTACCTATGAGGCCAGAAGTAACAGAAAAAAAAAATGATTTTAGTGAGCAGCTAGGCAGACTCTAACAGCAGGAAGAATTTGAAAAAAACATAGAGAAAGATGAAAACTTGTGTTGATTACTCATATCCAAGATGGTATGTATATAAGATTTCAAAATCACAACTGCTAAATGGCAGATTCCTGTAAGTGGCCATCAGTTATTTTCCACATAATGATAAATAGCAATGACTCAGAGCTGAGAAATCAAGGAGACAGCAGAAACCCAGGCTTCAAGTTGGGAATGGTAATATGAATGATAATATTTTTGGGAAATGGTGAGTGATCCAATGCGAACTGAGTGGTAGGATGAATGGAGGCATGCATTTAGGAAGGATGGCATAAATATATAGAAATATATTTATTTATTAAAATACACAAATATATATTTACTAAAATATATAATAAATAATAAAATCATAAACATATGCATATATATAAATTCTGTCCACCGATGGCTTATATTCTTTAAGTAGAAGCTAGTTTATAAGAATTATCTCTTAAATGCATTCCAATTTGGCATGTCACTGCTCTTTCCATCCCTGTTACGGTCACTGTGAACTCCACATTGCTAAATTAAATTGACCATTTTTAGACCTCCTAATCTAAAGAAATCTCCAACTCACGACTGCAAGGATCACTATATAATAAACAAGAGTGAATCTATTAGATCACATCTATTGTGACCATCATTAACTCTAAATTCTCTATCACCTCTGATTGGTTTGGTGATGCATAATGGAATAACTGCTCCAGTGTGCAAAGAACGTCCATGGTTTTCCAGTCATATGTAGACCATAACATTTCCTATAATAGAAACCCAGAAGCAAATGAAGTTATGGGCTTCTAGAATGTGGGTAACATTGAAGTAAGAAAAAGGCATATATTTGAGACTGGAAAAATAAAAGAGGACATACACATTAACACGCTGTTACCTCTTTTTATAAAATTTCAATTACTCAGACTTCAAAATATGAAATCAAGATTGATGCACACTATTGACTGTATTTGGTCATATCCTTGCAAAAAATAGGGTAACAATGCAGTTAAAATGTGAGACAATGAAAAATTAATGTGGCAACCATACCTAAATCAATTTGCTTTGCAGACTATAGAAAATGTATGGGAAAAGATACTATGTTCACACTTGAAAAACTTCTAAGATGCTTTTCAAGTAAAGATAAGCCTTCCCACTTTAAAGATTAAAACACTGAGGTGGTAATTGAAGCAGAAATTGCTTGATATTCTTTTCCAAACACCAGTCCATTTTCTTGTAATTAAAAATAATCCATCACTGTGTGCTCTCTCCAGCTAAAACTTGACTCCCCCTCCCACATTGGCAAGCCACATGTCTAGGCTATTAACTGAGTTAGAGCTCAGATTTATGTTCCAAATGGCCCCATTAACCAGGTTGAAGTTTTCACTCCATGAGGCTAATGGCATTTGTGACATCATAGATAGGGGACTTCATAACAGAAGAAATTGCCAGAGAACCTGTTTGTAAAAAGATAAAGATTGAAAAAAAAAAGTGAGATAAAATTCTTTATGTGCTGCATGCCCACTACAGCCTAATTAATGGAGTCATGCACCCATTTATTTATGCTAATTATGTTCCCCTTTTCATTTTCTGCTCTCTTCTACAGGATAATTTTTAAAGATGGATCTCTTTCGTGTCCTTCATTTTACACGGTTAAAAATAAACGGACTTTCCTTATAATACAAGGGAAAAGAAATGGAATATAAGTAATGTTATCACAAAAGTATTATTTTGAATTTTCTTTAGGAAAATCAAATTGGACCAACTTCCTTCTCTGTACAATTATTTTCTTAATATGTGTTCCTGTATCATACTCATTTGTTTTTGGCAGAAATATTATATACTTTGTCATAAAACTGCATCATAAAATTTTTGCATATTTCATTCAACTTATACATTTTTAAATCCTTTTTATTTCTTTGTATTAAAATTTTTTTCAGACTCATCCTTTCAAAGTCTCACTTCATTAACCAGTATTTAATAGAAGATTAACTTCTAACTGGGAGAGAAATAAACTTCAATAGTGTACGTGTCGTTCCTATTACTCAAAACACAAGCTGCTACTAATTAATACAAGGGAAATTATGTGCCAACATTTAGCACAGCAGCCACACATAGAGACTGGGTTGTAAATATTTCTCTCTCATAAGTATAGAAAAGCAAGATAAACTAATGACTATGTTTGTTCTAGGAAATGCATGCTGTTTCCATTTGAACTTCTTAAAATATGTGAAGAAATTTTAAGGACTATCTAATCTAATTATAATAAAGATACACTTTATTCTTCAATAATCTTCTCAAATGTCGCCATTCATGTCGCTATGACTAACTGCTGAGACTGTCAAAGCATGCCTGGCAGTTTTGCATCTGTATTTTTTTACTTGGCAGCTTCTTCGTTGACATTGTCATCATAATTTTTACTCATATGTCAACCACAGATTGCACTTCCCCAGTGTAGAGAATGTTCTCAGCATCATAACCTGTGCATTCTAATACTGGCTAAATCTATAATTTTGCCCTTCTAAACAACTATACCTCTTGTAGAGCTGCCATCTTTATGGATTGGATTAAATAAAAGGATCAAATAAAATAACTTGTATTTGACAATCACTTACAGAGTATTTATTATGTGCTGGGTATTTATTACACATATTATCTGATTTAAACCTAACAACAACCTGTTGTATGTGTCAGGAAATTGAGGCACAGAGAGATTAAATAATTTGTCCAATCTCAGACAGCTAGTTTCAAAAAGTCCTCGGTCTTTCCGGACTTAACCCCTATGTTACTCATAAGCTATTTCTCAGCCTGTTAGGTAGTAAATCCCAACACTCATGAACTACTATTATAATTAGATTCTATATTAAATTAACATTACAGTTTTTTTTTCTTATATTCTTCATGGGCCATGATTTCAAGTTCACAGTCCCTTTCTTCTAAATGTTCTCCAATGTGTGAATGTCACTGAAAATGTAGTGCCCAAAATGCTGTCTAATGGATGCAGAATAAGAGCAGGATTTGTTCTGTTGCCCCAGCCTTAGAAATTATATTGCAATTAATAAGCCTCAGCCCCATTCCCATTTCTTAATAGGAATTTCTTAATATTGAGTTTAGGGGTCAACTAAATTACTAAGTCTTTTTTCACATCAGAAGCTACTCACCCATGGTTTCCAAACCATAAGCATGCTGATAGAGAATAAGTGACTTCACAATTGCATGCAGCCACAGACAGCACAGAACCAGTGAACACATTTAATGTGCAAAACTCCTCCTGCAAAAGAAGGTGCAAGATAAAAGGAGGCAAATCTTTCATTAATGAGTGATATGAGACCAGACTTTGAATTAAATTAAATAGATCAAATTTTAGACTCTGAAGGTTATTGTATTTCTTTTTCAATGTAATCCAAAATCTTAATACAATTAAAATCTAGAGGGAAAATAATTGCTTGCTCTATCCAACCTGAGCCGTCCATTATAATCGCTCAATATTTCAATTATGAAGGAACAATAGAATATTTAATAAATGGCTACCAGTTTCTTTAATACATTTCTTTAAATATCCAAAATACCCTGTTAAAAAGAAACTATGGTTTATGGTTTGCAGGTGAGTTGACGGTGACACAAAGAGATAAAATAATTCTCCTGAGATCCTGTAAATATCAAATCCTAACTGTGTGACTACATTTTCTCATCTTCAAATGGGGAAAATAATAATATAATGAGGCAGGCATGAGAATTGGATTGTGGCTAGGCTTTGAGTTGGGGTTTCTAGTGTTATCACTCCTCTAATCATCCTTGGAAGATCAATTTTGAGAATTAAATAAAATTGCAAATAATTTTTAAAGAATTATGTGTCAATATGTAGATTGTAGACTGTTTAAACAACTCACTGAGCACTGATTTACTTAGCAATCTAATCTCAAAATCAGTTATTTTAAATGATGCAATGAAGTGAAAAATTTGAATGCACTTATGATATTGAGGCAAATCTGAATATAATGTGATGTTGAAAAAATTAATTTGGTCATAAGTAATTGGTTTTAGTCAAGAAAAGATACATTTAATTCTCTAACATAAGTGATCTTTGAAACAGGAGAGTAATTCATAAAACATAAATTTATCAATTTATATCCTAAAATTTAGACCTGGTCAAAATTGAGCTTTACATTAATTTATAGATGTTAAAGAATATTAATTGATCATGCTTAACACACAAAGTCAATGTCAAAGATAAGTTTGAACACAATACATACTGCTTATACTTTAATCAGTCCTTGAATAAATATCACAATATCAAAAAGGTCTTTGTTTAAAGTAACAGCTGTCTTGACGGCATGCCATGCATGTCCTACATTGTGTTTTTGTTTCATATCTACCTATCTTAGTTTGCCTGAGCAACTGTCACAGATACCACACAATGGGTTGGCTTAAACAATGGGAATTTATTGACTTACAGTTTTGAGGCTAGAGTAAATCCAAAATCAATATATCAGCAAGTCTTGTTCCCTCTCAATGACTGTAATGTCTAGTGCTGGCTGACAGCAATACCTGCGATATCCTCTCCATCTCTTCCGGGTTCCCACTGACTTCTGGTTTCTGGCTCAATTAAGTTCCATTAATTCAGTTTACTGGGCTTTAGACAAAGAGAGAATCTAGATGATAAACACCATATCTGAGCACTTAGTTTCCTAAGCTGCTCAAAGCAAATAAGATAAAATGGTCTGGCTTGATCAATGGGAATTTATTAGCTTATGATTTGAAGCTGGGAAAAAGTGCAAATCAAAGCATTATCAAGGTGATGCTTTCTTCCCAAAGTCTGCCTGCCTGTGATCCTTGGCTCCTCTACCACATGGCAAAGCACATGGTGGCAAATGCTCGTCTCTCCCTTTTCTTCTGGATTTTGCTGATATTAGCTTCTTGCTTGCATGAGACAATTTCATGAAATTTCATATTTACAGTTATCTTTTGTCATTTCTGTTTCTCTAGAGAACCCTGACTAACACACAGCCTCTACCCATTACCCAATTCCAAAGCTGTTTCTACATTTTTAGTATTTGCAATAGCAGCACCCTACTCTCCTGGTACCATGATCTGTTTTAGTTTCCTAGGCTGCTTAAAGCAGTTCCCATGAAATGGTTTCAGCTTAAACAATGGGAATTTATTAGCTTAGCTTATAGGCTTACAGTTTTGAGGCCATGAAAATGTTCAAATCAAGGCATCATCCAGGTGATGCTTTCTTCCCAAAGACGGGCTGCCGCTGATCCTTGGCTCCTCTACCACATGGCAAGGCATATGGCAGCATCTGCCAGTCTCTCCCTTCTCTTCTGGGTTTTTATTGATCTCAGCTTCTTGCTTCTGTGGCTTTCTCTCTCTCCCTCTCTCTCTCTCCCCGTATTCATTCCATTTATAAAGTACTCCAGTAATAGGATTAAGTTTCATCCTAAATGAGGTGGGTCACACCTTAACTGAAGT
Organism: Chaetophractus vellerosus; assembly: GCA_004027955.1. NCBI lineage: Eukaryota > Metazoa > Chordata > Mammalia > Cingulata > Chlamyphoridae > Chaetophractus > Chaetophractus vellerosus. The sequence continues at coordinate 5,900 of PVKH010045517.1, forward strand.
AGCTTCATCAAGAGATCCACTTTACAATGGGCTTGCACCAGCAGGACTGAATTAGATTTAAGAACATGTTTTCTGGGATATATACAGCTTCAAACTCCCATACTCGGTATTCATTTTTAGAAGCTGACAAAGTTTAGATATTTACACTGGCCTTCTGTATTACATAGGGTTCAGATTTGAACTATTGAGACTACCTATTTTGTGAGTCTTTAAAAATATGATCATAATTATTAGAGAAGTTTGTAAGGATTTGAACAGCTTATGTGGAGCCAAAACAAAACAAAACAAAACAAGCAAAAAATTCTCTCTTGCAAGGCTTAATTATACTAAAGAATTGGCATCTCAAACTCTAGATAAGTTTGGTACATAAAACATGATCTCTATTTTATTTGGATTTTTATGAATGTCGGTTCTTTAGTCTTTTATGTTTGGAAAGAAAGCAGTTGTGAATGTTGCCAATTAAATTAATAAAAATAAAATATATTAAAGATGGTAACTTATACACACGATTAAACCATAAGATACAATCCTCAAGCAATTTATTTCATAAGTAGATTAACATTCATTTATACTGCTGGAGTTTATACTTCTACATATGAGTAATAAATTTTGCTCATTATTATTTGTGATTTTAAAAAATACACAATTTTTCACTTAGTTCTACTAAATTTAACATTTTCAAGTTAATACCCCACTATATTCAAAGTCCTGTGCTGCATAAGACAATGTCTCTGCCATTCATGATTCATAGGTAAGCACAAAAACATACAAATTTCTGTAAAACATAGTAGAGTTTGTAAAATGTTGTGTGAGAGACAAAGTAAAATGTTATAGAAATGGTAGGGATGGAGAAATTAAATCCAACTGGACTTTCTGTGAGGGTATTATACAAGTAGTCAGAGAAAGAGGGGTACTTTCCAAGAAGCAGAAATTACGTGAGCAAAGTCATAGTATCAGTAGAGTGACTATGGTGTGAGAAGAGCAGATTGACAAGATAATGTGTTTATTTAAATTAACTCTTTAAAGGTATAAATTACACGAATGAAACGAACCCATTATAGGTGTGCATTTCAATGAATTTTTGACAAATTCATACATATGCAATCACAACTCTAATGTAATATAGTTTATTGTTCATTACGCTTAGAAATTCCCTCATGCCTTTTGAGGTTAACATCCTCCTCTATGCTCCAAATAACCACCCATCTGATTTTATTATTTTAGATTATTTCTGCCTTCTCTCAAAATTCATACAAATGGAATTATTGTATTATTGAATAATCCATATTGTATATGTACTCTTTTGTGTCAGGCTTCTTTCACTCAGCATGATGTCTTTGAAATGCATTCATGCTGCTGTATTTATGGGTAGGTCATTATTCCTTATTGCTGAGAAATATTCCATTGTAGGAAAATGACACTATGCGTTTTTTTTTTCATTAGTCTAGTGAAGGACTTTCTGGTTGTTTACATTCCAATGTCATTGTGAATAAATTTGATGTACAAATCTTTGTGTGGATATATATAAGACTAGAATTGCCAAGTAAGGTTAAGTTTAACTTTATAAGAAACTGCCACACTGTTTTTCAAAATAATTGTGCCATTTACACACCCACCATCAGGATATGAATTTCAGTTGCTCTACATCCTAGAGAAAATATGATATACTGATATATTTTTAGATTTCTTTCATTCCAGCAGGTGCAAAAAAACGACTCACTGTAGTTTTAACTTGCATTCCCCAGGTGATTAAAGTGGATTTATTTCCATTTATATATTATCTTTTGCAAAGTATATGCTTAGATCATTTGCTCAGTCTTTTCATTGAATCTTTTGTCTTCCTACTTTTCTAAGTTTTCATCGTATATATACTGGATACAAATTCTTTGTTAGATATAAATTTGCAAATATTGTCTTCCAGTCTGCAGATTGACTTTCATTTCCTTAATGATGCTATTTAGTTAGCAGAAGTTTTAAATTTTGGTAAATCCCAATATTAGCATTTAATTTTATTTTATGCCTAGTGATTTTTGTTTCATATTTAAGAACAATTCTGCCGAAACATATTTCTACGTTTTCTTCTGGAAGGTTTATAGATTTAGGTGTTTTATTAGACTTATCTATAATTAATTCCAAGGTAATCTTCTGAGTAGCATGTAAGAAAAAAATCATGATGTTTTGGTTGTTAGTGGATATCCAGGAGTTCTATCATACTTTGGTGAAAATGTTATTCTTTTCCCACTGAATTCCTTCAACTTTGTTTAAAAAATTTTGTCCCTTTATCTGTGGTTCTATTTTTGGTCTTTTTATGCTGCTCCATTCATTAGTTTCTGTTTACCTGGGGTGTTCAGTCCCTAAATATTTAGTGTAGTTATTGATATGTGTTTTGGTTTGCTAGGCTGTTGAAAGCAGATACTGTAAAACGTGTTGGCTTTTTAACAATGGGAACTCATTAGCTTACAGGTTTGAGGCTAAGAAAAAGGCCCAAATCAAGGCATCATCTTGACTCCTCTGCCATATGGCAAGGCACATGGTGGTGACTGCTGGTCTCTCCCTCCCCTTCTGGGTTTCTTTGTTTTCAGCTTCTTGCTTCCTGTATTCATCCCATTCATAAAGGACTTCAGTAAGAGAATTAAGATCCACCTGGGCCATGCCTTACCTGAAGTAGTTTCATGAAAACCTACTTACAATAGGTTTATACTCACAGGAATTGATGAGCTTTAAGAACATGATTTTCTGGGAGCTTACAGTTCCAAACCACCAAATAGGGTAGGATTTAAGTCTGCCATGAAGGTTACCATTTTCTATTTATTCTGCTCTTTCATTTTATCTCTTTTCCTGATTTTTAAAAATTGTCATTTTTATTATCCCTTATTTCCTCCTTTGATGTATTACACATGCCAATTTATTGTATTAATTTAACTAGGATTTTCAATATCAATATTTAATGTACCAATATATCTTCAAATAATACCACTTAATACATAATAAAAAATCTTGCATATCCCTCCCCAAATCTTTTAGAGCAGGGGTTGTTAGCCTTTTTTGTTCCACGGACCTCTTTTCCAGTCAAGTGAAAACACACGGACCCATTACAAAGTCCGCACTATACTGCATATTATTTAATAAATATATCACACCCGCACCAACACTTCCCCACAAGAATAATGTTATTTTTCAATTCAAGCTCACAGACGCCTTGTTAAGAACCCCTGTTTTAGACTCTAATTTTATGCCTTTTATTTCTATGTACTACAAAGCCTATAATGTATTGTAGTCATTTCACATTGATTTTAACAGAAACAAAAATAGTTAATATTTATTTACACACAACTTTATGAATTCTTGTGCACATTATTTCTTTGTGTGGATCCAACATTTTACCTGATATCATTTTCCTGTGGGCTGAAGAACTGTAAGACTTCTTTTGTGCAGACCTATTGCATAAAACTTTCATCAGCTTTTCTCATTCTGAAAATGTTATTTTACCTTCAGTTTTTTTTTAATTTTTTATAAAATTAACTTTTTTATTTTGACATAATTGTAGATTCACATGCACTTGCAATAAATAATACAGAGATCTTTTCCCAGTTCCCCCAATGGCAACATGTTGCAAAACTGTAGTACAATATCAAACCAGTTTTCTTGCTGGTTTAGTAATGGTGCCATTTGACATTGGTACAGTCTGAGGAGCTTATTCAAATTTCTCCAGTTTTATTTGTATGCCTTTGTATGTGTCTGTTTATATTTAGTTCTATGTTTTTCAAAAAATCACATCTGTAGGTTTATGTACCTACCATCACATTCAAGACAAAGAACAGTTCCATCATACAAGCATCGCTTATATTGCCCTTTTATAAAAATGCCACTTCACCTTCCCTTGTCCCCATCTCTCTCTCCCTTCTCTAACCCTTAACAACCATTAATATGTTCTCCATTTCTATACTTCTGGTATTTCAAGGGTACTGTATAAATGGAATCATGGTTTGTAACCTTTTAGAATTGGCTTTTTTCGTTCAACATAACCCCTTTGAGATTCATTAAACTTGTGTGGGATTTGAGAATGATTGATTGAAACTTGTCCACTTATCTCCTCAACTTTAAGGGTGTTGTTCTATTGGTTCTTATTTCTATGTTTCTAATGCATAGTCTATGGTACTCTTTAAGTTGTTCTTTAAGATGTGACATGTCTTTTTCTCCCTTCTCCTTACTCTTAAGGTCTTTTTGTTGGTGGTGATGTATTATCATTAGTGTTTGCCAATTTTATTTTTATCAGCCTTGGCTTAGTGTTGGCATTTGTATAATTCAGCCTGAATGCAATTCATTTGCTCCTTGAATCTGTGGGATTTTTTTCATCAAAAATTTTCCCAGTCTCAATAGTCTTCTCTCACACATACATGTCGCTACTAAGCTGAAATATCAAGGGAATAATCTCTGTAAATGTGTGTGCACACTCTGTGCACGAGCACATTCTCCCTCACACTTTCTTTATCTCACTTTCTCTCTTTCTCTCTTTCTCTTCATCTACCTTCTCTCCATGAATTTGCTGTGAAAATTCTAGCTGTGTCCATCACCCCACATTCTAATCTCTGCTT
>PVKH010045518.1:0-10493 GCA_004027955.1 Chaetophractus vellerosus
CTGCTTGCTCTTGTTGTGTGTCCATTCCTGTGTTCCTCTCTGTCTGCTTTGTCTCACCCTGTTGTGGCGATGTGCCAAGACTGGTCACCGTGCACACAGCTTTGCCCCGCTTGTGGGCGGCATCTGCTTCCATTCATGGCCGGCTCTGCTTCAGTTCGCGGGTGGCTGGCTGTGCTCCGTTTGCTGGCAATCTGCCCTGCCCATGGTGGCTTTGCCCTGTCCATGGCAGCTTTTTCCCCTGCCCACGGAGGCTCTGCCCACCAACGGTGGCTTGCTCTTCTCAAGGCGGTCTGCCCGCTAGGAGAGGTCCCCGGGAACCGAACCCGGGGCTTCCCTTGTGGTATACCGGTGCCCTAGCCACTGGGCTATACAGCCGGCCCCTCTCTCCAACATTTATAGTCTCATATTTTTTTAATAGCTGCCATTCTAATGGGTGTAAGATGGTATCTCATTGTAGTTTTGATTTGCATTTCCCTAATAGCTAGAAATGTTGAGCATTTTTTCATGTGCTGTTTAGCCGTTTGTATTTCTTCCTTGGAGAACTGTCTTTTCAGGTTACTTGCCCATTTTTTAAATGGGTTGTTAGGCTTTTTATTTTCAAGGTGTAGGATCTCTTTATATATATATGTAGGATATTAGGCTCTTATCAGTTATATAGTTGCCAAATATTTTCTCCCATTTGGTAGGCTGCCTTTTTATTTTCTTGATAATGTCTTTTGAGGTGCAAAAGTTTTTAATTTTGAGGAGATCCCATTTATCTATTTTTCTTTTGCTGCTCGTGCTTTGGGTGTGAAGTCCATGAAACCATTTACTATTACAAGGTACTTTGGATATTTCCTTACATTATCCTCCAAAGCTTTTATGGTCTTGGCTCTTATATTTACATCTTTGATCCATCTTGAGCTGATTTTCATACAAGGTGTGATATGGTGTTCCTCTCTCATTCTTTTGCATATGGATATCCAGTTCTCCATGCACCACTTGTTGAAGAGGCCATTCTCTCCCCATTGAGTGGGCTTGGTGGCCTTGTCAAATATCAGATGACTGTATATGCAAGGATTTATATCAGAACTCTCAATTTGGTTCCACTGATCAATATGTCTATCCTTGTGCCAATACAATGTGGTTTTCTCAACTGTAGCTTTGTAATATGTTTTGAATTCAGGTAGTGTGATACCTCCAACTTCATTTTTCTTTTTCAATATGTCTTTGGCAATTTGGGGCCTCTTATCTTTCCAAATAAATTTTGTAGTTAGTTTTTCTAATTCCTTAAAAAATACAGTGTTGATTTGTATTTGGATTGCATGAAATCTGTAGATTAGTTTGGATAGGATAGACATCTTGATGAGGTTTAGTCTTCCTGTCCATGAATAGGGAATATACTTTCATTTATTTAAGTCTTCTTTGATTTCCTTTAACAATGTTGTGTATTTTTCTGCATATAAGGCCTTTACATCTTTAGTTAAATTTGTTCCTAGGTATTTGCTTCTTTTTGTTGTTATTGTAAGTGGTACTTTTTCCTTGATTTCCTCCTCAGATTGCTCTTTATTCATGTAAAGAAATGTTACTGATTTTTCAGCATTGATCTTATAGCCTGCAATGTCACTGAACTCCTTTATAAGTTTTAGAAGCTTTGTTGTAGATTTCTTGGGGCTTTCTCAGAATAGGATCCTGTCATCTGAAAATAATGAAATTTTTACTTCTTCTTTACCTATTTGGATATCTTTTATATCTTTTTCTTGCCTCAGTTTTCGAGGCAAGTACTTCTAAGACAATGTTAAATAAGAGTGGTGATTGTGGGCATCCTTGTCATTTTCCCAATCTCAGAGGGAAGGCTTTGAGGATTTTAACATTGAAGATGATGTTAACGTTGTTTTTTTCACACATATACCCTTTATAATGTTCAGAAAGTTTCCTTCTATTCCTATCTTTTGCAGTGATTTTATCAGGAAATGCTACTGTATTTTGTCAAATGCTTTTTCTGCATCTGTAGAGATGATCATGTGATTTTTTTCTTTCAATCTGTTTATGTGGTGTATTACTTTGATTGATTTTCTCATGTTGAACCATCCTTGCATAACCTGGATGAAAACCACTTGGTCAAGGTGTACAATGCTTTTGATATGTTGTTGAATGCGATTAGCAAGAATGTGATTAGCATCTAGGTTCATTAGAGAAATTGGTCTGTAATTTTCCTTTCTTGTGGTATCTTTGTTTGGCTTTCGTATTAGGGTGATGCTGGCATCATAGAATGAGTTGGGCAATGTTCCTTCTATTTCTATTTTTTGGAAGAGATTAAGGAGAATTGGTGTTAGCTCTTTCCAGAATGTTTGGTAAAATTCAGCTGTGAAGTCATCTGGTCCTGTGCTCCTCTTATTTGGGAAGTTTTTGATGACTGAGTCTATCTTTTTACTTGTAATTGGAATGTTGAGTTCATCAATTTGTCCATTTCCTCTAAATTATCATTCTTGTTGGCATAAAATTTTTCAAAATATCTTCTTATGATATTGTTTATTTCGGTGGGGTCAGTAGTGATATCCCCTTTCTCATTCCTTATTTTGTTTATTTGCATCTACTCTCTCTTTTTCTTACTTACCCTGGCTAAGGGTTTGTCAATTTAATTGATCTTCTCGAAGAACCAACTTTTGGCTTTGTTTATTTTTTCTAGGGTTCTCTTATTTTCTATTTCATTTAGTTCTGCCCTAATCTTTGTTACTTCTTTCTTTCTTCTTTCTTTGGGGTTAATTTGTTGTTGTTTTTCCTATTCTTCCAGGTGTGCAGTTAATTCTTCAAGTTTAGCTCTTTATTATGTTTGAATATGTGCATTTATAGCTATGAATTTCCCTCTCATTGTTGCTTGGGCTGCATCCCATAGGTTTTAGTATGTTGTGTTGTCATTTTCATTCCGTTTGCGGTAGTTATTGATTTCTTTTGTGGTTTCCTCCTTGACCCACTGGTTGTCCAAGAGTTTGTTGTTTAACTTCCATATCTTCATGCTTAATCTAGTTCCCTGGCACTTAGTGATTTCCAATTTCATTCGATTTTGGTCAGAGAAATTACTTTGTATAGTCTCAATCATTCTGAACTCATTGAGAGGTGTTCAGTGGCCTAGCATGTGGTCTATCTTGGAGTATGATCCATGTGCACTTGAGAGGAATGTATATCCTGCTGTATTTTGGTGCAGTGTTCTGTATATGTCTACTGAGTCCAGATCCTCTAATGTATTATTCAGAGTCTGTGTTTCTTTATTGATTCTTTGTCTAAATGTCTGTCTAATGGTGATAATGGTGTATTAAAACCCCCCACTATATCTGTAGAGGGATTTATTTCTCACTTAGTTTTCCAGTGTTTACCTCACATATTTTGATGCACCCTGATTAGGTGCAAAAATATTTATGATTGTTCTTTCTCCTTGAAAGATTGTCCCTTTTACCAATATGTAGTGTCCATCTTTGTCTCTTACGATTGTTTTGCATTTAAAGTCAATTTTTTCCGATATTAGCATAGCTAGTCCTGCCCATTTTTGGTTATTGTTTGCTTGTAAAATTGTTTTTCAACCATTCACTTTAAGCCTCCTTGAATCCCTTGGTTTAAGTTGGGTTTCTTGTAGAAAACATATACATGGGTCATATTTCCTTACCCATTCTTCCAATCTGTGTCTCTTGACTGATGAGTTTAATCCATTAACATTCAGTGTTTTATTCTCAACAAATTTCTTACATCTGCCATATTTTCTTTGGGTTTATGTATGTCCAATGTTGTTTTTTGTTTCTCTTTTTGTCTTTTTAGTTGTTCTTACACTCTTCTCCAACTCTCCCTCTCTCCTGTTTTTTCCTTTCAAACTTTAGAATTTCCTTTACTATGTCTTGAAGTTTCTTTTGGCATATTCCCTTAATTTCTGTTTAACTGAATATTTTGAACTCTCCATCATTTTTGAATGCTTGCTTTGCTGGATAGGGAAGTCGTGGCTGGAATTTTTTTCTTTTAGTACCTTGATTACATCATACCATTATCTTCTTGCCTCCATGCCTTCAGCTAAGAAATTAGTAGTTAATCTTATTGTGCTACCCTTGTATGTGATAGTTCTCTTTTCTCTTGCTGCATTAAGTATTTTCTCTTTGTCTTGAGCATTGGACATTTTGACAAGTATTTGTCTTGGAGTAGCCCTGTTGGGATTTATACTGTTTGGGGTGTGCTGTGTTCCTGGATATGTACATCCATCTCCCTCATTAGGGTTGGGAAGTTTTCAGCCATTTTTTCCTTCAAAACTCCTTCTGCTCCCTTTCCCCTTTCTTCTCCTTCTGGGATGCCTATAATGTGTATGTTTGTGTGCTTTGTGTTATCAGTTAAATCCCTGAGTCCCTGCGGGATTTTTCCTATCTTTTTATCTATCTGTTCTGCTATCTGTTTAATTTCAGATGTACTGTCTTCCACATCACTAATTCTCTCTTCTGCCTGTTCAAATCTGCTGTTATGTGAATCCATTGTCTTTTTTATTTCTTGGATTGTGCTATTCATCACCATCATATCCATTATCTTTTTATGTATGTTTACAATTTCTTCAGTATATTTTCCCAGTGTCTTCTTCATATCCTTAATCTCTTCCTTCACTTCATTAAGTTAGTCATTGATATTTGTTTGGACAGCTTTGATTAGTTGTTCAATGTTCTGCATCTCTTCCTGGTTTTTTCTTTATTCATTGGAATGGTCCAGGTCTTCCTGTTTCTCAGTATGATTTGTAAATTTTTGTTGCCCTCTGGTCATCATTTTATCTCGATGGGTTTATTCAATTGATTAGTTTCTCTCTCTGCTCTAGAGTTTTATTTAGCTTATAGTTCTGAGTGTGTGTTAAGTTTTCTCTTTGATACTTTCTTCCTCTTGTTGTATTTACTTGATTTTTCTATGTTCCCTTGAAGGAAAAAGATTAGGGCCAGAGAAATCGAAAGGGGTTAGAGAAGAAAAAGGATAATTGTACTATTGATAAAAGTTAGAAGAGTGGCTGTATCAGACTTAGTAAATTGAATATTTAACTCATGTAGGCAGTGTAGATAAATAGGGAGAAAAAGTGGAGGCATTCAATGAAATGGGGAATCAAGTAGAGAAAAATATATAGAATGATTTATAAGGCCAGAATGATGAAGAGGGAGAAAACTAATTTAAAAAAACTGAAAGAAAAGAGGTAATACAAAAAAAATAAAGAAAAGAGAACAGAATAGACAAGATAGAAGTCAACATCCATGAAGTTGAGGGCAAATGAAAAATGTCAAATGTAGGAACCACAACAGAAAGCTGAAAGTAGAAAGGTGAAGGAAGGAGAATAGATAGTGCTGGTAGACACAATGACTATACACAGAGAATGGAAAATCAAGGAAGAAGAAGACTAGCAAAGAAGAAGAAATCTAGTAGCACCTAATTTTAAAAATAAATAAGGAAGTAAATAAATAAATAAATAAATACATACATACATAAATAAAAATAAAAAAGAGAACAGGGTAGAGGTAAGAAAAGCAACAGACAAATTAATAAAGAAGAACCACACAAACACACAAGCATGCAGTCAAACAAAGCTAAGGGAGAACAGCGTTCCTTTTTGGGCCCTTGTGAAGCCTTTCAGCCTGCGTTCATTAATTACCCTGCAGCCTTCTCTGTGCAGGTTTTGAGGCAGAATTTAGTGATTAAAGTAAGTCAAACCTTTTCTCTCTCTTTTTTTTTTTTTGTGATGAAATAAGGGTCCTAAAAAATGCCTCTTCTGGACCACACCCTCCTGTGAGTGGACCCCAAATAGGCTTGTGGGTACTTATCAACTACTTCCCTCTGCCTGCCCCCCTCCAGGGGAGCTGAGACTGTGTTACTCAAAATAAAGCTGTAAAATTGCTGGCTCCACCCCTTCCTAAGCCTAGCCTCTGTGTCGCAGTTAGGTAAATCAGCCGTGCACCACCGATTCGCCTCTCCCCTCAGCCCACACCACTTCCAGCCAGCGAATTCACTCCCAAAAACTGCTGGGGGGTCCTGGTGATGAAATGCACAGAAAGGAAACTCCTCCCCACCCTTTGGCAGAAACTTCCCACTCTCAGAGTGTTCCCCCCCCCTCACTAGGCTGCCGGCAGGACTCAGGGACACCCAGTCCCCCACCTGGAGAATAGGGTTTAGCTGTCTGTATTTCCAGCTGGGGAATAAACAACTCATGATTTTATATTGAGCAGTCCACCTCACTGTCCAGCTCCTTCAAGATCAATGCACCCCAGACTGTCATACCTCAGGCTCCCAGAAAAGACCACCCAGGCAGGTTCCCATCCCCAATCAGCCATCTTCTGCTGGAGAGATGGTGAATGCCCACCTAAACTGATGCCATCTTGAGGGTGTTCTTCTGATACTGATTTTTGATCATTGATCTTATAGCCTGTGACTTTACTGGAATCATTTATAAGTTCTAGAATATTTTTTTGTAGATTTCTCTGGGTTTTCTATGTATAGGATCATGTCATCTGCAAATAGTGAAATTTTTACTTCTTTCTTTCCCATTTGGAAGCCTTTCATATCTTTTTCTTGCCTCAGTTCTTGAGCAAGTACTTGTAAGACAATGATAAATAGGGGCAGTGATATTGGGCATCCTTTTCTTTTTCCTGAATCTTAGAAAGCTTTAAGGATTTTACCATTGAAGATGATGTTAGCTGTGGGTTTTTCATATATACCCTTTATCAGGTTCAGAAAGTTTCCTTCTATTCTTATCTTTTGCAGTGTTTTCATCAGGGAAGGGTGCTGTATTTGTCAAAAACTTTTTTCTGCCTCTATAGAGATGATCATGTGATTTTTTTTCTTTCAATCTGTTTATGTAGTATTACATTGATTGATTTTCTTATTTTGAAACATCCTTGCATACCCAGGATGAATCACAATTGGCCATGGTGTATAATTCATTTGGTATGTTGTTGAATGTGATTAGCATGTATTTTACTGAGGATTTTAGCATCTAGGTTAATTCAATAGAATGGTCTGTAATTTTCCTTTCTTGTGGCATCTTTGTTTGGTCTTGGTATTAGAGTAATATTGGCATCATAGATTGAGTTAGGAAATGTTCCTTCAACTTCAGTTTTGGAAGAGCTTAAGCAGGATTGGTGTTAGTTCTTTCTGGAATGTTTGGTAGAATTCACCTGTGAAGCATCTGGTTCCGGACTCTTCATAGTTGGGAGGTTGTTGATGACTAAGTCAATCTCCTTATTTGTAATTGGACTGTTGAATTCATAAATTTCTTTTTTGGTCCATGTAGGCGGCTAGTGAATTTTTAGGAATTTGTCCATTTTCTCTAAATTATCATTCTTGTTGGCATATCATTTTTCAAAGTATCCTCTTATGATATTCTTTATTTCTATAGCGTCAGTAGTGATATCCCCTTCCTCATTTCTAATTTTGTGCATTTGCATCTGCTCTCTTTTTTCTTTGTTAGTTTGGCTGAGAGTTTGTCGATTTTATTGATCTTCTCAAAGAACCAGCTTTTGGTTTTGCTTATTTTTTCTAGTGTTTTCTTATTTTCTATTTGTTTGGTTTTAATCTAATCTTTGTTATTTCCTTCTTTCTACTTCCTTTGGGGTTAGTTTGTGTTTGTTTTTCCAATTCCTCCAGGTGTGCAGTTTGGTCTTTGATTTTAGCTCTTTCTTCTTTTTTGATATATGCAATTGTGGCTATGAATTTCCCTCTCAGTACAGCTTTTGCTACATCCCATAGGTTTTGATATGCTGTGTTGTTATTTTCATTCATTTCAAAGTAGTTGCTGATTTCTTTTGAGATTTCATCCATGGTATACTGTTTGTCTAAGAGTGTATTTTTTAACTTCCATATCTTTGTGCTTACTATGATTCTCTGGCCTTTACTGATTTCTCATTTCATTCCATTGTGGCCAGAGAAATTACTTTGTCTAATCTCAATATTTCTGAATTCATTGAGGTTTTTTGTGGCCTAGCATGTGATCTATCTTGGAGTATAATCCATGTGCACTTGAGAAGAATGTGTATCCTGTTGTATTTGAATGTAGTGTTCTGCATATTTCTATTAGGTCCAGATCTTCTAATGTATTAAGAAAGTCTTTGTTTCTTTATTGATTCTTTGTCAAGAGGTCCTGTTTAATGGTGATAATGGTGTATTAAAGTCCCCCACTATCATTGTAGAGGCATCTATTTCTCCACTTAACTTTTCCAGTGTTTGCCTCATGTATTTTGATGCTCCCCTGTTAGGTGCATAAATGTTTATGATTGTTCTTTCTTCTTGAAAGATTACCTGTTTCACTAATATATAGTGTCTATCTTTGTCTCTTATAAGAGTCTTGCATTTAAAGTCTATTTTGTCTGATAGTATAGCTACTCCTGCTCTTTTTTTGGTTATTGTTTGTTTGTAATATTGTTTTCCAGCCATTCACTTTCAGCCTCCTTCAATCCCTGGGTCGAAGGTGTGTTTCTTGCAGACAATATATAGATAGGTCATATTTCCTAATCCATTCTGGCAATCTGTGTCTCTTGACTGGTGAGTTTAATCCATTAACATTCAGTTTTATTACTCTCAAGGAATTACTTACACTAACCATATTTTCTTTGGGTTTATGTATGTCATATGTTATTTTAATTTCTCTTTTTCTCTTTTTAGTTGTTTTTACACTCTCCTCCAGCTCTCTCCTGTTTTTGCCTTTCAACCTGTAGAACTCCTTTTAGTATTTATCAAAGGACAGGTTGCTTATTGGCATAACCTCTTAATTTCTCTTCATCTGTGAATATTTTGAACTCTCCATCATAGTTTAATGACATTTTGCTGGATAGAGAATGATTGGCTGGATGGTTTTTTCTTTTATTTTAGTACCTTAACTATATCTTACCATTGCTGCCTTGGCTCCATGGTTTTAGATGAGAAATCAGCACTTTATCTTATTGAGCTTCCCTTATATGTGACGGTTCTCTTTTCTCTTGCTGCTTTCAATACTTTGCCTTCATCTTGAGCATTGGACAGTTTGATGAGTATATGTCTTGGAGTAGGCCTGTTGGGATTTATACTCTTTGGGGTTTGCTGCACTTCCTGGACTTGTATTTTCATTGCTCTCAATAAGGTTGGGAAATTTTCAGCTATTATTTCCTCCAACACTCCTTTTGTTCCTTTCCCATTTGATCTCCCTCTGGGATGACTATAATGTGTGTGTTTGCGCATTTTGTCTTGCCATTCAAATCCCAAATCCCTGCTGGATTTTACTATCTTTTTATCTATCTGTTCTACGATCTGTTTGAATTCAGATATTCTGTCTTCCACATCACTAATTTTTCCTCTGCCTGTTCAAATCTACTGTTATGTGCTTCCAGTTTCTTTTTGATTTCTTGGATTGTGCCATTCATCACCATCATATCTCTTACCTTTTTATTTATATTTACAATTTTTTAAGGATGTTCTCCCAGTGTCTTCTTAATACCCTTAATCTCTTCCTTCACTTCATTAATTTTGTCCATGATATATGTTTGGAAAGCTTTGATTAGTTATTCAAAGTTCTGCACCTCTTCCTGGTTTTTAGTTTGTTTATTGGACTAGGCCATATCCTCCTGTTTCTTAGTATGGTTTGTAATTTTTTGGTGCCCTCCGTTCATCTTTTTATCTTGCTGGGTTTATTCAGTTGTTTTTCTTCTCTCTTTAATCTATGGTTTTATTTAGTTGCTATTTTGTGTGTGTGTTAAGTTTTCTCTTTGACACTTTGTTCCTCTTATTCTATTTTGTTGCTGTTTTCTGTGTTCTCTTGGGGGAAAAGATTAGAGCCAGAGAAAGTGAAAGAGGTAAGAACAGTAAAAGGATCATATTAATAACAACAGTAATTGTTAGAAGAGGAATCATTTAAGACCTTGGAAAATGAGTTTTAACTCATGTAAGTAGTGTAAAATAAAAGGAATTGAAAAGTGGGGTATGCACAATGAAATGGGAAATCAAATAGAGAAAAGCATATAGAATGAACTAAAAGGCCAGTATGAGGAGAAAAGAGGGAAAGAGAAAAGAAAAAACAAAAAGTAAAAAATAGTTAATAAAAGAAAGGAAACAGGATAGATGGGGTATAAATAAGAACAAAAAAATGTGGACTAAACAAAGAGGTGGAATGTAAGAACAACAGCAAGCAGAAGATAGAATGATGAAGGAAGGAAAAGAGATAGCTTTAATATGCAAAATTGGTGTACACAGTAAAGGGGATGTCAAGGAAGTAGAAACACAGTAACCAAGAATCAAGCCAGCAGCACCTTGAGGAATTCATCACTTCTTCCAGCTCCCTCCAGATGGATGTCCTGAAGCTTCTTACTCTGTGTGTTCCCAAAACAGCTCACTCAGGTAGGGTCTTGCCCTAACTCCAGTTTTTTTGTGAGAGAGATCTGCCTATGCTCCTTTGAAAGAAAAATTAAGACCAGATTAAAGGAAAGAGATAAAAAGACAAAAAGAATAATAGTAATGATTTTATTTTTTTTTTAATTTTTTATTTATTTTTT
>PVKH010045519.1:0-10494 GCA_004027955.1 Chaetophractus vellerosus
GGAGAGAAGTGTAGCGAGATGAGCCTGAAATTTGTCATCAGTTTTCCACTTGAGCTTTTACTGATTTGCAAGAGGCAACTGAGAGGCTGAGAAGACAAGCAGGATTCCTGGCCATTTCCAGGGCTCAGGGGAGAGGCCCACCAAGGAGGGGCTCTTCTAAGGATCCCAGGCTTTCATGTGAGATGCCCATGGAGGCTCGGAGCAAGGGTGAAGCTGAAATAGAGCTTCCAAAGGCACTGACGGATGTGCCCGGCACTAACCTAGCAGAAGCAAAGCTAAGCAAAGCACTGAGAGCCTCAATGCTTATCTATGTTTTTCATATACAATGTAAAATTGCAGTCATACCAGGACACAAGACCACCAGAGCACAAACCTGAAGGAAAATTAGAAATAAAAACAGTACACAAGGGCTCCACAGATTGGAGTTAAACAGATGCTGCATGGACTTTATATATGTAAAAATGCAGATGGAAGAGTGGAGAATCCTATAGAAAATTATCAACTAAAAGAACTGGAGGGAAATTCCAGAACTGAAAATTACAATAACCAAAAACAATATTCAGTATATGTGATTAACTGCATATTAGACATAGCAGAAGAGAGAATTTATAAACCAGATGATGGGTCAGAAGTAAAGCATCTTGAATTAAGCACCAAATATTAAAAATATGGAAAATGAAAATATAAGACAGTGAAAAAAAACCTAACATATGTGCAATGAGAATCCTGCGAGAAAAAATTGACAGAAAGTGTGGCAATTTGATATTATTTATGAATTCCAAGAAGAGATATGGATTATGTTTGTAAACTGGTCTGTTCCTCTGGGTGTGATACTCCTTTGATTGTGTTAAATTCAAAGGCTTCACTTTTACTTTATGAAATCAAGATTAGGGCTTTGATTGGACCACGCCATTAGGGCAACTTAATTTGAGCCCCCGCCCCCTTGGTGGGCTCTATAAAGGGACAGTCACTCAAGGAGAGCATAGAATAAGATACACACAGAGAGGCAGAGTATGCTCCATAGACGTGGCAGACGAGAGAGCTTTGATCCTGGAGCCCTGGAGAGAGATGAGCCATTCGCCTGCTAGTCTACAGCTGACCTCATGAAGGAGATCCGAGCAACTGAGCCTGGAAAGGAATGAGCCCTGGGAAGAGAGACGAGCCCTATGCCAGCCTACAACTGAGATCGGAAGAAGCTGGGACCACAGAGCCTTAAGAGGGAAGAGGAAGCCTGAGCCCTCACAGACATCATCCGCCATCTTGCATCAACACGTGGCAAATGACTTTGGTTGAGAAAGTACCTCCTACGGTACCTTGAGTTGTACTCTTTAGGGCCTTATGACTAAATAAATACCCTTTAGAAAAGCCAACAGATTTCTGGTACTTTGCATCATCACCCCTTCGGCTGACTAATACAGAATTGTCAGGAGTTTTATTTAAAAAGACAATAATTATGCTTTAAAAAACTGATGAAAATTATTATACCACAAATTGAAGACTCACTCTAAAATCGAAACCATTTAGAACAATGAAATCACGTCTAAGCACAGCACAGTAAGAATTTGAAAGCTAAATAAAAGAAGATACTGAAAATAGCCATAAGTAAAATACATATTATCTTCAAAAGCCAATAATAAAACTCCTCAACAGTAATATTTGAATTCACGATATCAGACGATGATATATTTAATTTATTGAAAAATGTAAATAGCAAAGGACCATTCAAAGTAAAGGGAGATTAAAGGTATTTTAATTCTCTCTATATTTCAGAATCCAGATTAAATGGTATAAGTTCAGTGATATATTATATCCTATCTACAGACCCTAAAGGTTGAGTTAAAACCCCTGAGTTAGAGAAATAACTGAACGATGGTAAGGAAATATATAACTAAGGAGCTAATAGAGAAGGGGAATTGAATAATACAAAACATTTGATTGATCTAAAAGAAGGCAAAAAACAAAAGAGAGAACAAAGAAGAGGCAGAAGTAATAAAATAATGTTTAAACTGAAGTATTTTAGTAAATATATGAAAATGTATTAATATATTAGTTAAAAGGCAAAGATTTTCAGGATGTCTAAAACACTGAACTAAATGTTACTTTAATTAAATACATGATAAATGTATATAAACAGAAAGACTAAAAGGAAATTATTGAAAAAGATACACCTTGCAAACCTTTTCAAAACAAAGTTAGCATGGAATCATAATATCAGATAAGGTAAATTTTAAAGCAAGTGATTTTATAAAGACAAGGTGGATTATTTCATCTAATGAATCCTCTACAAATATATAACAATTCTAAACATGTATGCAACTAATGAAATGGTTTCAAAAAATATAAAGAAAAAATTGACAAAAATAAAAACACTCTAGAAGAATGTAGGACCATAGTGGGAGTTTTTAGTAAGAGTTGTGATAAATATTTGAATAACACCTAACAAACCTCACCTAATATACATTCATATATAAATACATTCAAATATGCTGTGTGTGTTATTTATATAAGTTACATGGGTGTGCATGTGTATTAGTCAGCCAAAGGGGTGCTGATGCAAAATACCAGAAATCTGTTCCACCCTCATCAAGCATCTGGGTGGTGATGGAGCTCCAGACCTCACCCTCCAAGAACATTGGGGTGACCGCACCTCCCCGGATCTCTGAGGTAGACTGTTAACCTCCCCAGTACAGTGAAGTGAAGGCAACATCCTCCTACTCTTTGTCACACCAGCCCAACTCTCTCAGAGCAATGAGTTGCCGACCTGGACTTCCTCATCCATGGAGGACAGGCCCACCCCTCTTAGACCTAAGGGTGTTGATCTCACCCTCCATAACCCTTGGGAAATATGCTCCACCCTCTCGGTAGCCTGAGATGGCAAAACTCTCCCTGAACAGTGGGCAGAAACATCCACCCTCTTCAACTGCTGGGGCAAACTCACCCTCTCTGTGCACATGGGTTGGGCTCCTCTCTTGGCCCAAGGTGATGTCTTAATTCCAGGTCTCAGCTTCCATGGTTTTTCTCTTAACACTGTTTTTCCTTCCATCTTTCCTCTACACGTCCCTTTTAGTCCAGGCTGACAGTGTTTTTTTTCATACAGCTCTCTCAAAAAGCTTGTTGGTTTAGCATGCAGGAAGCAGGGGTCCAAGCCATCAGACAGTAACACTTTCCACAAGTCTTTCCTAGATAACTGCATTTTCAATCCTGACTTATCAGTTTGGAGTTTAGTTAATTACTCAAGTGGTGCACTATCTTCTGAGCACTTGATTTCCAGAGGCTTGGAATTTGTGGAATCAGTTTCTGGTTTCTTTGTGCCCAACAATTCAGTTCTCAGCTTATCTCTCTCATCTAGCATTTTGCTATAAGCTGCAAGGAGAAGCCAAGTTGCATTCTCCAAGTTTACTTTGGAAAGTTCTTCAGCTAAATGCCCAGGCTCACCATTTTCAAATTCTGCCTCCCATACAACATCAGGAGTCAATCTTGCTAAGTTCTCTGCAACTTTAAAACACAGATTGCTCTTCCTCCAGTTTCCAATAATAGTTTCATCATTTCCTTCTAGGGCCTCATCAAAAAACTCTTTAGCATCCATTTTCCTACCAACAGTCTCTTCAAAGAATTCTAGGCCTGTTCTATCAAACTTCTCACACTTATTTCCTTCTAAGTTCTTATCAAAAATAACTTTAGGTTCCATATTACTACCAACTGTCTCTTCAAAACAATCTAGGCCTTTTCCATCAAGCATCTCACAATTCCTCCAAAAAGTACCCCTTACCCATTTATAAAACCATTCCAGCATTTTGGTAATTGCAAAAGCATAACCCCACTCTCTAGTACCAAATTCTGTACTAGTCTGCCAAAGTTGTGTTGATGCAAAGTACCGGAAAACTGTTGGATTTTATAACTGGTATTTATTTTGGGTAGAAGCTTACAGTCACAAGGCTATAAAGAGTAATTTACTTCCCTCACCAAAGTCTCTTGCCATATGTTGGAGCAAGATGGCTGCCAGGGGAACCGGCTGTAGCTCAATTGGTAGGGCTCCGGTTTACCACATGGGAGACCCTGGATTCAGTTCCCAGGGCCTCCTCGAGCAGGCAGACCACCTCGAGAAGGCTAGCTGCTGCGGGCAGGGCAAGCTGCCGCTGGCAGGGCAAAGCCACCGCGGGCAGGGCAAGCCCCCGCGAGCAGGGCAAGCCACCACGAACAGGCAGGCCGCTACGCGGTGAGCTGATTCGGCGGGTCACTGCAACGGGGGGAGACAAGCAGACACAGAAGAATGCAAAACTGAACATAGCAAGAACAAACAGAAAGGGGGGGGATATATAATTTTTAAAAAATGGCTGCCAGTCTCTGTGAGGGTTCAGCCTTCCTCTTCTTCCTAAGGTTCTGTGGCCCCAGATTCTTCCACTCTCAGCTTTAGCCTAGCATAAGGGTTTTCTCTCTTCCTGGGGCTCGATTCTTTCCAGACTTTCTCAGCTGTTTAGGACTCTAGTCTCTTCAGCTGCAAGCTATCAGGTGAACGGCTTGGCTCTCTCCCTGGGGCTCCAGTGTCCAAAACTAAACTCTCTGTGTTCTCCTTCTCTGTGTCTTTATTTCCCTACCTTTGACTGAGCATCTGTTTATACAGACCTCAAATGGGGAGTGGGGGACTCAAACTGAGTCGCCCTAAGGACGTGGTCAGATAAAAACCCTAATCTTGATTTAATAAAGTAAAAGTGAAGCCCTTGAGTCTAATACAATCTAATACTCCCAGAGGAACACACCAGTTTACAAACACAATCCAATATCTATTTTTTTTGAATTCATAAACAATACCAAACTGCTGCAGCATGTATGTCTATATAGATAAATACACATATACACACACCACACCAAGATATAGAAAATACAAGTACCCTTGAAATTTTTACCCAAATTGAACATATGCTGGTCAGTAAAGCAAATTTCAATTAATTTCAAAGGATTTAAATTATGCATAGCATCTCCTCTAACTGCAGTATAGAATTAAGTTAGTCAAAACCAATGTTGATGTATTGACCAATATTAATCAAAACAATGTACCATTGTTCCCGATAAAGAAGAGTAGCCACACTGACCAGTGGAATACAATAGAGACGTCATAAACTAACCCATGTATCAGTAAGTGGAACTTGATTTGGGACTCATGTAGGTTCATACATTACTGGGAGAAAGCTTTGCTATTCAGTATGTGAAGCTGGATTGTGAATTATCTACCTGAAAGATAATTTTAAACATCTACTTTATACCAGATGGATTAAAACCAAAGACGAATCAAAAATTTTTAAATCCTTTAGAAGAAATTATTACCATGTATATTTATCAGCTTATAATAGGAAATGTTTCATTGAACCAAATTATAAAGTCAAAGAATAAAGGCAAATGCTGATGTACTTAACAGCATTAAGTTTTCAGCCTTCACCAGAGCAACTCTCAGTACGGGGAAAATGCAAGAAGGAGTGGGAAGAGTGACTGGCTTCATCTCTCGTGCCGACACACACCCAGCACGTCTGTCTCTTACTGTTCACGACAAAAGCTGGACTGCTGGACCCATGAATAAAGGGTACGAAGAGGCATTCATGGAAAAGAAGCCCAAGCTGGAGAGAATCTTCACTGCCGTTGATAACCAGCCACATGTGCATTTAAACTATGATACTCAGGGGAAAACGCCAATTCTAAGCAGGAGTGCTGAGAAACAGGGCTAGGTAAACCAGGCAGGTAGTTCAGAGGGCGATTCTACTAGTGCCGTCAGAAAGGGGCTCACATCCCTGTACTGTGGAACATGTCTGAGGACGTTAGCTCCAGAATCACTTACAGTTGCAAAGAATTGAAGCTCCGTAAATGTCCACCTGTCGGGAAACAGGTAACTAAACTCTGGAACGTTTGTACAAGGGAATACTATATGACAGTCAAAGGTAAATGAGCTAGATTGGCATGCACTTACACATATAAATCTAAAACATATATCATGGACTGAAAAGAAGGAAAATGGAAAAGGCGTTTTGCAGTATGATCTACGCTGGGCTGCACTCGCCTTTTTATCCCCTCCCCTCCACTGGGCAGGAAGCCTGCAAACAACCTCCTCCAGACTAGTTTGGTTTTGCCAAAGAGAGACACTGCTGCAAAGAGAGGGAAGGAGAATCCGTTTTCTAGTCTCGGCTGCATTTTCATTAGCGGTGGCAGCAGCCTTGGGGCCAGCACAGCAGGGGCAGCAGCAGCTTCAGGGGTGGTGGAGATACTGGTGGTGGCTGACAAGTGTGGGCTCTGGGGCTTCTCCTCGGGCACCTGGTTCCAAGGGCAGTGGCAGCATAGGTGGCTAGACATTGCCGGGAGCATCCGCTGCCCCAGGTACCGAGTGAAGTGGCAAATGCATTATTTTCCACTCTAATGGAAAGAAGAGTAAAAAGTCATTGCATTCACCTGGAATGGGCAGCAGGGAACACGCACAGAACCTCTCCAGGGATATGTTAATTGTATTATTATCTGAAAGGACTTGGGCCCACTGGGACGTTGTATTGACCACATCGGCCCACCTATCGATGACATCATGCTGATCCGACCGGAAGACTTGAGCAGCCTGCATGCTGGAGACCTTGGTCAGCTAGATGCAGTTCAGAGGGCGGGTAACAAACCCTCAAAAGTCTCAGGGGCCTGCCACATCGTGAAAGTTTTGGGGTCCAGAGCTCTTGGGTATGCTGGGCAACCCCTACAAAATAAAGGCTCGCCTTTGGGGCCCTCACCTCCCCCTCCTGAGAAGGAAGCAAGTGCCTGGTGGGCTTTGCCGGTCTGGAGGCAGACCGTGCCCCGTGGGAACGCTGGGACGCTGCCCCACTCACAGGCGTCACGGCGTGGAAAGCAGTCAGCTCCGGGTGGGGCATGGAGCTGCAAAGCTCGCGGGCAGGCGCAGCTTTCAGTGACCGGCTTATGGGCACAAGACCTAGTGGGCGCTGGTGTTGAGGGTGCCAGGTGGAGATCGTGGCGAGCGCCGAGAGAAGCACTGTGATGCATGGGCTCTGGGGCAAAGCCACGGCCTTGGAGTAGGAAATTTGCCTTGGGAGAAAGCTCTGGATGTGCTTCTTGGCTCAGGAGAACCAGGAGGACAGGGTGACCCTGCGTGTGACCAGCACGGCGCAGCCTGGGAGGTCCTGGCAGGTCCACCAGGTCGTAAGGTCGGGTGGTCCCAGCAGCGGCCCAGCCTAAGACGGAAGTGGGCGTGAGAAGGTGCCCCAGACGCCCATGCCACCCCGCCCCCACCCCTTAGCTCCCACCTGGGGCCATACGGGCGACCCCTGGTAGCCCACTAATGGAGGAGGAAAGAGGCTGGCCTCGCTTCCTGGCCCAGCAGCTTGGCATGTGGCTGCATCTGCCATGAAAGCCCACCCATGGGTGGCCCTAAAGGACAGCAGGGGCAGGAAACCACTCTGGGAGCAGAGCTTCAGCCAGTGCCCGTGGTCATTCCTCGTGTGGCAGAGGCAAGGGCCTGGCTAAGAATAACTATGGGAAGCCAGAGGCAAGGATGTCCCTGGGAGAGCCATGTGGGTGGCTCCAGGGGAGGGGGCACAAATGCCGAGGTCTTTGCCTACGGGAGAGCTGCCCCAGGCAAGAGGCGCTCCTCAGCCGGGGTGACGGTGCCCGTGGGCGGTGGCCAGCCCCTGCCATCAGCCTCCCCAGCCGTGGGACTTCATGCATAAGGGAGCAGGCCTGGTGGCGGGGCTGGGGCTCCACGCGGACCCCTCAGCCCAGGTGCCCACTGGGCAAGACCCGTCTAGCCGCTGCTGCCGCTGGATGCCCACCTGCCCGCTCAAGACACGGCTCTCAGCTCGCACTGTGGACGCCACAGGAGAAGCTGGCCACGCCCAGGTTGACTCCACCCCGCGCATCACCTTGGGGGTGTCACCTGTGCAGATGAGCCCCTCCCCCAGGGTGCAGGTGAAGCGCCGCCCTGGGGGTCACCTGCGTGAAGCCCCTCCCCCAGGGTGCAGGTGAAGCCCCGCCCTGGGGGTCACCTGCGTGAAGCCCCTCCCGCAGGTGCAGCACATTCCCTGCCTTACTGGCCGCTGTCCTGCCCCTCCCCCACCACGTGGATCGCCTTCACTTGGCCCCACTTGAGGGTTCCCGTTCCTGCCTCTCGGCAGCCTGGTTCCTAAGGGTTGGACCCTCCGTCAGCAAGTGTCACGAAAGTTCCTTTTATTTTCCGTTCTTTAGAGCGCCTGTGGGTCGGTGAACTCACCCAGCAGAAAGGCCCGAGTTCCCGTGTCCGCCACCCACCGGGCTCACCTGACACAGCTGGGAAACAGCGCTGCAGGTGCATCCCTGACTGGAGCGCACGCCTCGCCGGGTCACTCTGCGTGGAAAACTCCACGCTTTGATTGGATTTGCATCATGGCAGGACACACAGCACAGAGCCCCCTTTGAGCCCGAGCGCGCAGCTCAGGGCGTTAGTTATTACCTGCGCGGTGCTGTGCCCCACCGTCCCCGTGACCTCTGGTAAGCGCAGCCCTCTGGGGTCCTGCCCAGCGACCAGAGCTCCAGGACAGGAGCCCTGAGGAAGGAGCGCGCCCGCGTCAGCACCCCTGGCCCACGCGGCCTCTCTCGGGGCTCCCCTGCCCGGGGTCGAGGGCCAGTGCGCAGGTGCAGGGAAGCCACCCAGGGCAGGGCGTGGCCTTGAGACCCCCCCGCAGCGGGGGAGGGGCTACCGTTCCCTGCTTCGACGCTCCTGGAACAGGACTCCTAGGGGTGGGGCCATTGGTCCAGAAAGCCGCACCAGGGTGGACTGCAGGGCTCGAGACTTGTCACTCTAACCCTCCACCCAGGAGGCCCTGGGCCCAGGGATACCACCCTGTCACATGACTGCACCTGCACGGGGGAGAAGGCCTGGGCCCCAGTGGGGGGGAGTGGGGGAGAAGTCCTGGCCGGGGCCTCAGTGGAGGAAAATCCCGTGGCCACCCCGGCTTCAGCTCCGGCGGTGCTGGCTGAGGCTTTGTGGGTTCACCTTTTCTGTCCACACCTGCCGGTCTCACTTGCTCACAGATGGTGAGCCTAAAATCACTCCCCAATAAGCTTCCTGCCTGCAGCCCTCTGTGTCAGAGCCTGTTTCCGGAGAATCTGAGCTGTTAGGAGGTGCGTGAAATTATAGACATTGCTAGTGGCAGGTGGCAGGCTATGGGGCTGGGACGCCGGCCCTGGGCTCTAGGCTTTGGGCACTGATGTATTTGCTCCCCTTTTGCCCTGGTTTTCCTGGTGGCTGGGCACCGAGCCAGCCCCTGAGACCGTGGCACCCATTCCCCCGGCTGCCGGGAGAGCAGCCGAGTCCCTCTGCCAGCACCGCCCTCTCCCAAGCCCTGCCCTCGCCGGAGGTGGCCTGTATCGATTGACAAGCAATGCGCTGAAATCTTCATTCGTCACGTCACCTCTGCTTTTACTTCTTTTCTTCCTTTGGGGCGTCCCTCGTCCTGCTTGGCCAGCCTGGAGGACAGCGGCAGGACAGCTTGCTCCTGGGGTTTGTCCTCGTCACCCCACTGAGACCCCCATATTCGTGTCTGTGTGCTTTGGGGGCTGGGCCCAGGCCAGGCGCTGGCGCTCACTGAGGTTGTTTTGTTGCATACAGTTGACTCACCCGTGGTCAGCAACCACTTTGTGCCCAGCGGGGAATGGAGCCCAGGCTCGCAGACTGGCCGTCGGGCGCCCCGTCCAGGCCGTGTGGCTGCTGTGGGCAGTCCTGCCGGCCGCCCTGAGTCGCAGCCCCTAGGACACTCTCGCCGCTGCTCAGACCTGCCAGGGCGTTACGCCCTCGTGGCTCCTGCCCTCCTCGGGGCGCGGGCAGGTCTGGGGCTGTGCCAGCTGTCACAGGGGTGGAATCCTGGCTCACTCCCTTTACATCCACATGTCCATGGCCACTGCCGGAGGCTGCAGGGGCCGAGATGGCCACTTTCCTGCCCACGGAGCAGTCACGGGGGGCTTGCAGCAGGATGTGACTGGCTGGCTCACACCTGGGCTCTCCCCTCCTGCGTGTCGGGGTCCTCAAGGCAGGCACGTGGCTTCTTCCCATTGCCTCCATGGCCGTCCACATGTCCAGCTGGACAGAATTACAGCGCCCCTGGGGAGATGGGGTCCAGACCTCGGGGGAGGGGGCTGAGGCTGCAATGGAGGGACTACGTGCCCATGAGTGCTCTGGGCAGAAACCGGGCTCCGGCGCTGCATCTGCACACGGCCTCCTCGCCCTTTCCATCCCGGGGCCTCCCTTGCCCCACCCCGTCTTGGGCTGGAGCTCCAGAGCACCCCAGCTTGGGGGCAGTGCCCAGCTGAGGCCCTCCCACAAACCCAGGGAAGGGCCGTGGGGCGGGAGGCTCCTGCGAGCTCCCACCCGGCTGCACCCCCCCAGGGACACAGGTGCGGCCGTCCCACCGAGTGGGGCTGCTGCGGGCACGGGCCCCGGGGGACCGGCTGTGCCTCCCACCTGCCGTCCCGCTCGCTCTCTGTGGC
>PVKH010045520.1:0-10495 GCA_004027955.1 Chaetophractus vellerosus
AGCACAAAAATAGGATGACATGTAGGATTGGAGTGGACGTGTGGGCAGGTTCAAACACATAAATTTAAATTGGGATGGTTCTCACTTGCCCATCAGAGATAAAGAACCAAAAGAAAAGTACATGTTTCCTAATGATCTCTCCATTTCTGTTTGCTTTTTAATCCCACAGGTTTAGCCTTTGCAATGTTGGCAGCTGTCCCTCCAGTGTTTGGCCTGTACTCTTCATTTTACCCTGTTATCATGTATTGTTTTTTTGGAACCTCCAGACACATATCCATAGGTAAAAGTTTACATCTGTTATTTTAGTACCTTTCCTTTTGTATTTCCAAGCTTTGCAGCATGCCAAAGAAATAGCATGGCTGTTATTAGAACACCTGCTTAATAATAGCTTTTGTTAATTGTATGCACAATAGATGCTTTTAAAAAAATATCTCCCCCCTGAGGATTTCTAGAACTAATAGTTTTGTTATAATTTTGGGATAATCAAAAGAGACAATTTACTTGTGTAAAAAGATCAATTGTTGAGATCTGAAGTGAAATACTTTCTTTCTTAATAACATTTACTTTTATCTAGCTTTTTAAAAATTTGTTTTAACAGTGGCACTTCAAGTTCCTGATTACTATGCATGTATTAAATTTGTGTTACATTTAGGCTCTGAATTGTAGGTGTTTTCTCTTTAGTCTATTTAGGATCAGATGCATCTGGATTTCATAACAGTGTAGGTGCTGCCTAAGGCTACCACCTGTATAAACACACATATACAATGTTTCAGCTTTCTAATGCTGTGTAACAAATACCCCCAAACTTAATATCAATCATTTTCTGATCTCTCACAGTTTCTGTGGGTCATAAATTTAAGGGCTCATCTCACCAGTGATTCTGGCCCAGGGTCTCTCATGCAGCTGAAAGTCAGGTGGGGGAACCGGCTGTGGCTCAATTGGTTGGGCACTGGTTTACCACATGGGAGGCCCCGGGTTCGGTTCCCATGGCCTCCTGGTGAAGGCAAGCCGCTATGCAGTGAGATGCCTCAGCGGGATGCCACAGCAGGGGGAGACAAGCAGACACAGAAAAATGCAAAGCAAATGAACACAGCGAGCACAAGCAGCAAGGGGGGATATATAAATAAATAAAAATAATAAATCTTTAAGAAAAGAAAGTCAGGTGGTAGCTGGAACAGCTGAGGGGTAGCTGAACATCTCCCTCTCTCCCTCTTTCTCCATGTAGTCCCAGGGACTCTCCACATGGTGGCTCAGGGCTCCAGCACAAGTATTATAGCTCTCAAGGCAGAAGCTATACTACCATTTATTACCTGGCCTCAAAAGTCACAGTGTCACTTCTGCTACATTCATTTGGTTACTAGCAAGTCACACCTCTTGATGGGGAAGTGTCAAGGTTCCAGAAGAGTATGTGAGATGGGATATTGTTGTGGACATGTTTGGAAAATATGTTCTGGCACACACATGTTACACACACACCAGGGACAGCATGCGAAAGGATAGCAGTACAATTTTATTTCAAGGATGACTCACCTGTGTCTCTTGGCATACTGGCATCAACAAATTCAGGTACACTGAAAATGGTTTCCTCGAACTCCTGGACAGTGATCATGAGTGCTTCATTATTTCAGGTCCTTTTGCTGTCATCAGCCTCATGATTGGTGGTGTGGCTGTTCGATTAGTACCAGATGATATAGTAATTCCAGGAGGAGTAAATGCAACCAATGGTACGGAAGCAAGGGATGCCTTGAGAGTGAAAGTTGCCATGTCTGTGACTTTACTTTCAGGAATCATTCAGGTAAAACTCAAAGATGGGGAGATGGGCTTTCATGTGTTCATTTAAAGCAATACCAGTTGAAATACTCTTGGCTTGTCTTACTACATGGAGGACAGGGTCAGCCAGCAAAAATCCAAAGCTCAGGGTTCATAGCACTCTGAAAGCACCGGTTCTACTGCATGCTTATTTACCACCAGTATTTGTGAGCGACTAGTAAACTTTGGCTGAGTACTTTAGAGATCGCAAAAGTGAGACAAGCTTTGAACAGCTTGGGAGGAATAGCAAGTGATCATGCTCCATGGTCTGCATGACCAAGCCTGCCCCAGTTCCGTGGGACATGAGAAGGTACAAGTGCTGACCAATGCTTTGTGGGGCTCCAAGCTACTCCCAACCTTCCACTGTTTTCTGTATAACCAGAGCTTGACTTGTTAGTGACTTAACTGCTGCAGGTACAAATGTACAGTGCTAGAAAGTGATCCAGAAAGAACCTTTGTATATGCTCTGTTGGTTATAACTTCCTGACCTATCATGTGATTTGTCTTTTTGTCATTAAAAAAAAAAATAGTTTTGCCTAGGTGTCTGTAGGTTCGGATTTGTGGCCATTTATCTCACAGAGCCTCTGGTCCGTGGGTTTACCACCGCGGCAGCTGTGCATGTCTTCACCTCCATGTTAAAATACCTGTTTGGAGTTAAGACAAAGCGGTACAGTGGGATCTTTTCAGTGGTGTATGTAAGTAAGCAACTTTCTGACTTACAGCTGCTCGTTTTTTCCTCCCTTCTCTTCTGTATCTCTTTGATCTTCAAGGCTCATTTTTTTTTTATCCAAGAACTTCTGTAAAAGAGAAAATAATCAGTTATTCTGAGGCTTTTCTGAGAAAAGCACTTGGAGGAGAATTGAACCTTAAACCCCATTTTATTAATATGGAATGCTGCCTTCTTCACAAGTGATGTTTTATAAGGTCTTTATCTAGTGACTGCTCCTTAAACCCAAATTAGCTGGAGGGACTGCTTTCTTAAAACCAAATTATGTTCTCTTTGGGAACGAACCAATAATTTAAAAGCATAGTGGGAGAACAGAGCTCTTTCAAATACTGAAAATTCAAGCAGATAAAAAAATAAGTAAGGATATGAAGGATTTCACTAACACAATTAACTTGCTTAATAAAACATAGATAGACCCTTGCACCCAGCTCAGAGAAAATATAAATTATTTGCAAGCACATACATGGGACATTGGCAACAACCAATTATGTACTAGGTCACAAATTCTGAGAAGTCATTTTTTTTTCACACGGTGCAATATAATTAGTAATCAATAAGTAAATATAACTTCAAAACACCTACATATTTGGAAACCAAAAAAAAAAAAAAAGTACTTCTAAATAACCCGTGGATAAAGAGGAGAAATTTTTAAAAGAATTTGAACCAAATGTCAGTGATTGATGGGATTACATATTAAAACTTACGAGTTGCTACTAAAGCTGTCCTTGGAAAGAAAGGTCAATAGCCACCTAGATACATGCTGGGTGCAGAGATACTGCAGTGAGCCAAGCAGATTTTGCCCTTGCCCTCTTGGAGCTTTCAGTCCAATGAGAAGACCAGTGTTAAACCATTCCTCATATTACTATGCAATTAATTACAAATTGTGTTAAATGCTGTGAAATATAGGTACAGGTTGCTATGAGAGTTGAATAGGGAGACCTTTAGGAAAGCCACTTTGAGGAAGTGACATTTAAATTGAGACTTTGATTGATTAGAATGGAATAAAACTGTCGGAACATTCCCTAAATATTTTTAATTCCCCATAACAGCTGGTAACTTAGATTTCTCTAAATTCATTATCACAAAAACACCACCAACAACAAAAAACCACATCATGCAATTACCTCTGAATACCCTCTAGGCATGTGTTGGGAAAGGATGTGTGGTCTAGGTTCTGTGGTGAGTTTCATGTGAGAACTGACTATATTTAGGGTGCCCAGACTGCAGCCCTAGTATATAATTGGGTGGCTTTCTTCTTAGTTCTCCGGGGTGCCTTTGCAAACATCAGCATTCACTTGACTTCAAAGCCCACCTGATACCTGATAGCTCCTTTATCTGCTAACAACCCTTTCTCCCTCTTTCAGCTCCTAAAAGCTTTTCTGTGGTTTACCTTTGGATTGATTTGGTGCTATGGACCCCCTAATTCTTTCCTAATGCTCACAACTCGGCTTCAGGGATACTTTTCTGAATTTTATAATACTCCATTGGGACACCAGTGAATCAAAAAACACTATAAGGGGACAATGGCAATTTAAGGCAATTCATGGTCCTGGACATTATTTTATAAGGGAGGATAGAAAACTTGAAAGGACATTATTTTAATGGGACATAAAGAAAAAAATCAGAATATGGACTGGAGGCTTTATATCAATCTAAAATTTCTTGAACTTGATAACTGCACTTAAGGTAGATACATAAGTGAACATCTTTGTTCTTAGGATATGTAATGACAGCGTTAAATGTTCAGGAAGCATGATGTATGCAGCCATACTCAAGTGTTCAGAAAATGGGTTGATAAATAGACAAATTGATAGACTGATGAATAGATAACTTGAATGATATGGTATATGTGGCAAAATGGTAAAATTGGTGGCTCCAGGAATCTGCAGGGATAGGGGTATGGTGGAGTTCTCTCTATGGTGTTTGTATTATTTTTGTAACTGTCCTGTAGGTTTGAACTTATTTCAAAGGGAAGGGTTTAAAATTAAAAATACTACAAGTTTGTTGGATAAGAATTACAACTATGAAATTCTGTGATTGAGTAAAAAGCCACCTCTTTGGTGGAAGCTACAAGAGAGAGATTTCAGCCTGAGAACTTTTAACTAGGAATGACCAATAATGGAATGGCTGGCCTGAATTAGTGCACTAGTCTCTTGTTGATTCAGGGGCAATTTCTTGATATAAACATCCAGCATTCACTGTGTTACAGAGTACAGTTGCTGTGTTGCAGAATGTTAAAAACCTCAACGTATGTTCCCTAGGCGTTGGGCTGATGGTTTTTGGTTTGCTGTTGGGTGGCAAGGAGTTTAATGAGAGATTTAAAGAGAAATTGCCGGCACCCATTCCTTTAGAGTTTTTTGCGGTAAGTCAACTCAAAGTGATGACCTGCTCAACTCTATAACTGTCTACACCTAGTTACTCCCATGAGGGATTTCAAAGTGGATAGGGCAGGAAGAGGGAGTTATAGCTTCTTTCTTTCTCTGAGCTCTGCCAATAGAAGGCTAGAACTTGTCAGAGGGAGTTTTGACAGATCTACACTGACAAACAGTAAAAAGAAAAAGCATTAAAGTGTAGAAATAATGATTTTAAAAATACATGTGAAGGCCATTCATGAAAATTTTAACATGAATTTTCTCTGAGTGGTGGGATTATGGAAGATTTGTTTTCTTCATATTTTTATTATCTGAGTTTTTATAATGAACACATATAATAAACTGGAAAAATATAGCTGTTTCCATTTTTAAAAGGGTAAAAGGCAACATTTCCCAAAATTTCCCAGATCAGGCACTCCTACGCCAAAAGAAGTAGTTCCATTTATTAAGTAGTTTAAGTCCAAGCAACTTAATAAGTGTTTATGTATTTATGCATCATGTATTAATATTAAGTGTTAGTATTTTAATACTTAATAAGTATTTATTTCTAACAACCTAACAACTTTTGTAAAAGTAATGCACAAAAATGAAAGAAAAAATATTTCATTCTAAAGTAGCTACAAATATTTATGAATGGGATGTTTGTTCCTGGTGGGCACTGTACAACTCCTCAACCTTGGAATCAAATTGCACACCACTACCCCTGTTTCCTGTTCCACACTGAGTTTTGCAGGGTACTTACTTTTTATAACAGCATCCACTGAAAAGCCAACATTGCAAAGATAAGGTATTATTGAAAGGAAGGTAGTGTGAACTAATGTAGAAAAATGTGGCCTGCCTCATACTAGAAATTTGCACAGTGTCTGGCAGATGTCGTTATGCTTCCTTTGGAATTTTATAATATCCCACAGTGTCCCTGTGAGTTCCCTTTGGCACCAGGGGCACCTTGATACATAGCTTGAAAATGACAAGAATAAGAAATTTAGAATAGATGGCTGATCCAAATTTAGCAAAAAGTTCCACAGAAAGAACTGGCTGCATAGCTTACAAGGAAGCCATTTCCTTGAACCTTCTCCTTGTGTTGGTCTTGTCCATATTTCGTGAGGACCTTTTAACAGGCTAGGAACTATCTCTTGGTATCTTAAAACTTGTGCTTTCACTGGGGCTGGGCACAGAGTTCCTGTTTGTTCTTGGACTTCAGCGGCTGGCTCTGAGTTCCTTTGTATGGGAGAGAAGACAGGCCAACCCTAATTATGAAGAAAATGACGAAGGTTTCCTTTCCCCATTTGGGTTACTAGTTCTGTCGATTTCCCAGCTTCTCTTTAAAAGAATCCTTATTGTTTCCCAGGGGAATGGTATTCCAGAAGTCTTTGAATAATACTTTAATCCAGGTTTTTAAAATTTATCTAAGTTTTCCTTAGAACAGAGGAGAGAGAAGCTATACTGGAGAGTTTGGGGACAAAATCCCCTTTAAAACGTAGGATTTCTTTTTTATCATAAAAACATTTTTTGAGTTTTGCATTCTACTTCATAATACATCCTGATTGTGTTGGATAGGAATATGATGATAGGATTTTTACTCCTGAATAAAATTAATACTCCAGGAACTTGGGCCGTATTTATCTTATGGATGTGAGTATTCTGGTCCCCCTCCACCCCACCCATGCTAGTTTGAGCTGACAACAAATGCAGTTAAGGGTGGCAAGCATAATTGCCACCAACAGAAAAAGGGCATTTCCTCAAAGGGGCCAGAAACACCTGTGCCCTTGGCCTGTCAGGCTGCTTGCTGCTTCTGACAATAAGTTTATGATTGGTTCTCCATGGCAGCTGCCACCTGTGAGGGCCTGCTCCCTTCCCTGGCCGGCCCTGATTCCTCCTCCCCAGGAGAACCCACCAAGAGAGTTCTTTAGCGACAGTGCTCGGGAATGCAGAAAATGACCTCATCTTCTGTTATTTTCCTCTTTTTACCTAGCCCACTACTTCACACCCCAGGTAAATCCAACAATCCAGGATGGCCTCAAGTGACATGTGCTTGCACTCCGGCCCTTACTCTGTGGCTGAGACGGCAGAGGGCCGCTGTGGGGTTCTGGCGGAGG
This sequence comes from Chaetophractus vellerosus, assembly GCA_004027955.1. Taxonomy (NCBI): domain Eukaryota; kingdom Metazoa; phylum Chordata; class Mammalia; order Cingulata; family Chlamyphoridae; genus Chaetophractus; species Chaetophractus vellerosus. The sequence goes on from PVKH010045520.1 coordinate 7,005, forward strand.
CCTCACCACGTGTGCTGCTCTCCTCAGGGCAGGGCCCGCAGGAGGATGCTCAATGCAAACAAACACCCTATAATGACACACTGTCATTGTACGCCCTCGCAATACATATTTCCATGTCCTTTATCCATGATATCTTGGCCAGAGATTCATTTCACCGGCCCCCAGGGAAAGGCCAATCCTGAGAGTTTTTACGGCCTCTTCTGTTGCAGTCAACTAGCCAAACACCTCAGTGTGGAACAGAGAAAAGTAAGAAGGAAAGAATGCGAGGCCACAAGGAAACTGTAGCTGCCATTTTGTTAATGTGGAGTAGAGCCACTAAGAGAAGTGAAAATGGCTGGAAGGAACTATAATTCTTTTTTAAAACTGAACATTAAAAGTGATAATAGATTTGGCTTGGCTAACACATTCTTTGAAGCTCATTTTTGTGGCATTTGAATTTTCATCTGTAAAGGTGCATTTGGGTTTCTGTCTGTTTTAGGTGGTAATGGGAACTGGCATTTCAGCTGGGTTTAACCTGAAAGAATCATACAATGTGGATGTCGTTGGAACACTTCCTCTGGGGTAGGAAAACTATTTTTAAGTAATAGCATGACTGGAATAATCAATGGATGTACTGTTGTTTTTAATGCCTGCTTTAGTACTCTTGCCATGAAAAGAAAATCTCTTTTTTCCCCTACATATCCAATAGCTGAGGGCTTGGGGTTTTGTTGTGTGCAGTATTTTGTTTTGTTTCCCTACTGTTTAGCACATAAGGGTTTTTAAAAGGTCTATGGGGGTGGCCTAAGAATTAAGAGCATGGACTTTGGTATCAGACTTAAATCCTATCCTGCCACTTACTAGCAGCGTGACCTTGGGCAGGTCACTTAGCCTCTCAAAGCCTCAGTTTCCTCACCTGCTGGGGGAGCATGGCAGTCAAGACCTCTGTCAAGGGCAGCGTGGGAGCGACAGGAGATAATGTGTGGAAAGCAGTTAGCATCACACTGGCACACAGAGGAAGTGTTCAAGACATGCTAACTCAAAGCTCTGTGGCTGGTTATTTCAAATAGTTTTCTGGTTTCAAATCACATGTGCTTCTTTACTTCATCTATTCTCTTTTATCTAACTTTTTAAAAATGATCATTCTCTTCATATTTGAAGGAGCAAGAGTGGCTACCAGCCACCAGTCCCTCTCTGTCTGTCCATCTGTCTCTGTCTCTCTGAATCTCCTTCTATCTCTTTTACAATCTCTCTGTCTCTTCCTTTTGCCACCTTCTTCTCTCTTTCCAAAAGAACCTCTAAAATACAGTCGAACATTTGCCCAGACATAGGACATTGATAGAAACCACATGTTCAATCAGGCCCTGCCCTCTGGCCCCATCTGAGAGTCTCCTGGGAAGCCAAGGGCACAGAAGGGGCTCGTTGAGCTGCCATTCAGCCCATGGAGCAAGTGCTGAAGGAGAGAAAGTGCATCTGTTTTCAAAGTTCAAAGCAATAAATTGGTATCATAAACATGCTAGTTACAGTAATTCAGTATAAAGCTAAAACACAGTAATAACACCTTGCTTTTCTATTTGGGTTTATTATTTATAAAATAATTGTATATCTACCATCTCCGTTGATGCTCACAATAACCCTCTGACAGTATTGATTATTATGTCTATTTTACAGATAAGAAAGTTCATTTATTCTGCCTATGTTTATTTACTGTCCATTATATGCCAAGATGTGGCAGTTAAAAACAATAACACACACAAAAAAGTCCCTGCCCTCATGGAGCTGGCAGTCTATTGATAGAGAGACAATAAACCAGTAAGACAAACAAATAGTGGGAAGTGCTCTGATGAAAAGTAAAGCCAAGTAAGGGATGGGAGACCGAGATTGCTGTTTTAAGTAGAGTATCAGAGAAGGTGATCTCTGAGAGACATGAATGAGGTTTGGTGACTTATTGGTGAGTCCCGGCCTGGACTCAGAGCTCAGTCTTCTGATACCCAGTCCTGTGCTCTTTCCGGCTCACCTAGGTCTCTAGCATAATTAGTCAGGTGATAAATATTATTCTTTGATTGGATTGAATAGAGAATCCTATTTAGTTACCAATCACGAATAATGTGATTAAATACAAAATGCTTACACTTAAATTTCTCTTTTTTAAACATATACCATAATTTCTACCCAACACCTTCTTTTCCCTATTTCATTTACCCAGATGTGTTGCTTTGTGAGAGCTAAGCTTTTATTTAAAAAAGAAAAAAACAATGCAAATATTCTCGCTGTCCTGATTTTGTGATAATCAGTGTAGGCTAAACATTCGCTATATTAGAAACCATGCATGTGTCCCCACACCTAGTTTTTCTCCTTACGTCTGTTTTTTAGAATGCTGGTGATAAACTAAGCCTGATTTATTATATGACCATCCTGTATGGGAAAAGACTGTAACTCCAGGTATCTTTGGTCAACCTTAAGAGATATAGCAGGGGGGTGGATGTGGCTCAAATGGTTGGGTGTCCGTCTGCCATATGGAGGGACCTGGGTTCGGTCCCTGGGACCTCCTAGTAAAAATTTTAAAAAGAAAATTATAGAAAGCACATGGGCCGCCAGGCCCCATGCGTGGGTGTTCTGCCAGGCCCCAGCAAGCCACGCAGCAAGATGAAGATTTAACAGGAGAGTGACACAAGGGAGGCCAAGACGAAACGTGCCCAAAAACCAGGAACTAAAGTGGCGCAGGTGGTAGTATGCCTCTCTCCCGCATCGGAGGTTCTGAGGATCGAATCCCGGTAAAGACAGGAGGGAGGGATGAGAGGAGAGGGCGGGAAATGGACACTGAGAGTTGCCCAGTTAATGGACACAAAGACAGCAAAAATGGGGTGGGGGGGGTGGTTAAAAATGGATAAAAGTAAATAAATAAATCTTTAAAATATATATATATATATAGGGAAGTAAGATATGGACTATAGTTAGTAGTAATATTTTGACAATGCTCTTTCATAATTTGTTAACAAATGTTTCACAACAATGCAAAGTATTTGTGGTAGGGTGATGAATGGGAGCCCTGTATGATATTATGCATGTTTATTTTGTAAGTTCACGATGTTTACTAAACACTTATTATTTACGTATGTTCATGTATGAATGATATACTTCAATAACTTGTTTAAAAGGTGAAAAAAAAATGTTTTACTTTTCTGGAACTTGGCTACCCAGAAACTGTATTCTTGGAACATTGCCCAAAACTAAGCAGGAAACAAATAATACGAACCTACCTTCCTATCTACATGCAATCATACTGCTTCAATTCTCTGTGGATCTTTTTGCTGCATAACAAACCACCCCCAAAACAGTGGCTTAAAATAACAACCATTTCAGTCTAGCTTGGGCTCAGCCAGGCGATTCTCTGCTGTCCCGCTTGAGGTGTCTTGTGCCGCTGCTGAGGTCTGAAGGTGTGGCTGTTGCTGGACAATCCAAGAATGCTTCCCTCCCCTGTCTGACACCTCAGCTAGAGAAGCTGCAGGAGCTGA
>PVKH010045521.1:0-10500 GCA_004027955.1 Chaetophractus vellerosus
AATTTAAAAAAAAAGATATGACTGAAAAGACCAAATAGCAAAAGAGTTAAAGTCCTGCATTATTACTAGTTATTTTAAATGTAAATGGATTAAATTGTCTAGTATAACACAGAGATTGGGAGAATATATTTAAAAAGGATGATCCAACCATATGATGTTTACAAGAGACTCATCTTAAATTCAAAGACACAAATAGGATAAAAGCGAAAGGATGGAGAAAAAAAATCCCATGCAAACACAGTAACTAAAAGAGAGATAGAGTAGCTATACTAAAATCAGATAGAATAGACTTTTAAGTAAAAAAACTTTTACAAGGAACAATAACAAAAAAAAACCCCACTATTACTGACAAAGGGGTCATTTCAACAAGAAGATATAGCAACTATTAATAAATATACACCTAGCAGCAGAGCCCCAAAATATATGAAGCAACTATTGACGAATTTGAAGGAAGAAATACACAGTACTACATTAAGAGTAGGAAACTTCGATATATCACTTTCAAAAATGGATAGACCATCTAGACGGAAAATAAGGAAACAGAAGGCCTGAATAATATTATAAACCAACTAGAACTAGCAGACTTATACAGAACATTTTCACGCAACAACAGGAGAATACACACTCTTTTCTACTGCACATGGATAATTCTACAGGATAGACCATATGTTAGGTCAAAAAACAAATCTCAATAACTTTAAAAGCACTGAAATAATATATTGTTTCTTCTCCAACTACAATGGCATGAAGCAAGAAAACAATAACAGAGGGAAAACTAGAAAATTCACAAATATATGGAAATTAAACAACACAAACAACCGATGGATCAAAAAAGAAATCACAAGGGAAATAAGGAAATATCTTGAGGCAAATGAAAATGAAAACAAATGTACCAAACTTTTGGGATGCAGTAAAGGAAGTGCTGAGAGGGTTATTTATAGCTCTAAATGCTTTCACCAAAAAAGAAAAAAGACTTCAAATCAGAGACCTAACCTTACACCTGGAGAAACTAGAAAAAGAGGAGCAAGCAAACTAAACCCAAAATGAGTAGAAGAAAAGACACAGCAAAGATTGTAATAGAGATAAGTTAAATAGAGAGTAATAAAACAACAGAGAGAATTAATAAAGCCTAAAGTTGGTTCTTTGAAAAGATCAGTAAAATCGATAAATCTTTAAGCAAGAAAGACTGACAAAGAAAAAAGGAGAGTATGCAAATAACTAAAATTAGAAATAAAATGAGAGGGGCACATTACTACTGACCCCACAGAAATAAAAAAGATTATACAAGGATAATATGAACTGTATGCTAAAAAATTAGATAACCTACATGAAATGGACAAATTCCTAGAAAGAAACAACCTACAATGACCCAAGAAGAAATAGAGGGTCTCAACAAACTAATAACAAGTAAAGAATTTGAATCAGTGATCAAAAAACTCCCAACAAAGAAAAGCCCAGGACCAGGCCCTCACTAGTTAATTTTATCAAACATTCCAAGAAGAATTAACACCAATCCTGCTCAAACTTCCGAAACACTGAAGAGGAAGAAATACTTCCCAACTCATTCTATGAGGCCAGCATCATACTAATTCCAATGCCAGACAAAGATATCACAAGAAAGGAAAATTACAGAACAAAATCTTTCATGAATATAAATTCAAAACTCCTCAACAAAATACTAGCAAACTAAATCCAAGAGCACATTAAAAGTATACATCATGATCAGCTGGGATTTATCCCAGATATGCAAGGATGATTCAAAATAAGAAAATCAATTACTGTAATACATGAGATTAATAGAACCAAGGAAGAATAACACATGATCGGGAACTGGCTGTGGCTCAATTGGTTGGGCTCTGGTTTACCACATGGGAGGCCCTGGGTTCGGTTCCTGGGGCCTCCTAGCGAAGGCAGGCCGCCGTGCAGTGAGCTGACGCAGCAGGGGGAGACAAGCACGGAGAAGCAGAAAGCAAATGAACACAGCAAGCACAGGCAGCAAGGGGGGGGGATATATAAATAAATAAAAATAAATCTTAAAAACAAACAAACAAACAAACAAACAAACAAAAAACCACATGATCATCTCAAGTGATTAAGAAAAGGCATTTAAAAATATCCAGCACCCCTTCTTGACAAAAGCTAGGGACAGAAGGATACATCTGTTTTATGAAAAAAACTCAATTAACACTATAGTCAATGGTGAAAGACTGAAAGCTTACCCTAAGATCAGGAATAAGACAAGGATGTCCACTTTCACTACTGTTACTTAACGTTGTATTAGAAGTTCTAACCAGAACACTTAGTTAAGAAAAAGAAATAAATGACATCCAAATTGGAAAGGAAGAAGTTGCAGATGACATGATTCTATGTATAGAAAATCCTGAAAAGTCCACAACAAAGCTACTAGATATAATAAATGAACTCAGCAAATTGTGGGGTACAATATAAACACACAAAAATCAGTGGCCTTTCTATATACTAGTAATAAATAATGTGAAGAGAAAATCAAGAAAACAATTTCATTTACAACAGCAACTAAAAGAATGAAGTATCTAGGAATAAATTTAAAGATGTAAAGGACTTGTACATGGAAAACTCAAAACATTGCTAAAAGAAATTAAAGACTTAAATAAGTGCTAAGACATCCCTTACTCGTGGATAGGAAGACTCACTGTTGTTAAAATGTCAACTGTACCCAAAGTGATTTTCAGATTCAACACAATCCCAATCAAAATTCCAACAGCTTTCTTCACAAAAATGGAAGTCAATCACCAAATTCACATGGAAGGGTAAGCACCCTGCACAGCCAAAACCATCTTATAAAAGAACAAAGTTGGAGGTCTCAACACTTCCCTGTTTTAAAACTTACTATAGAAAAAAAAAAAAAAAAAGAGCGGGACCTGGGTAGGGCCTTAAACACGGAAATGGGAAACAAGTAGTCCCAGATACTAATCAAGACAGAAATTCTTAGTGGTAAGACCCCTGCCCCCCAGGACGGATAAATACTATGCTCAAACAGCATAGATTAGTCTCTCTCCTCCGATGTACAATGGGGCTTGTGGAGTTGCCGTCTACCGACCCATGTCCCTAGGAGACCAGCCACAATGGTATCTCTTTCCCTGCTCCTTTGAACCTTTTTGCTGTGTATGTAATAAAGCAGTATTTTACAAAACAAACAAACAAACAAGAACTTACCACAAAGCTACAGTAATCAAAATAGCATGGTACTAGCATAAAGACAGACAAAGAGTTGACCAATGGAATCAGACTGGGAGTTCAGAAATAAACCCTCCTATCTATGGCCAATGACTTCTGCCAAGGGTGTCAAGTCCACTCAATGAGGTAAGAACAGTCTTTTCAACAAAGGGTGCTGTGAAAACTGGATATCCATATGAAAAAGAACAAAAGCATACCCCTTACCTCACACAATATACAAAAATTATCTCAAAATGAATGAAAGACCAAAATATAAGAACCAAAACTATAAAATTCCTAGAAGAAAACACATGGAAGCATCTTCAGGACTTTGTGTTAGGCAATGGTTTCTTATATTTTACTAATGAAGAGCATGAGCAACAAAAAGAAAAATTAGATAAACAGGACTTCATCAAAATTAAAAATTTTTATGCATCAAAAGACTTTAGCAACAAAGTAAAAAGACAACCAGCAGAATGGGAGAAAATGTTTGGAAATCATGTATCCAATAAGGGTTTAATATCCAGGATATATAAAGCACTCCTACATCCAAACAACAAAAAGACAACCCAACTGAGTAATGGGCAAAAGACTTGAATAGACATTTCTCCAAAGAAGATATACAAATGCCCAATAAGCACATGAAATTATGCTCAATATCATTAACCATTAGGGAAATACAAATCAGTCCCACAATGAGGTACCATCTCCCACCCAGTAGAATGGCTATTATTTTTTAAAAATGGAAAATAAGTGTTGGAGAGGATGTGGAGCCATAAGAACTCTTGTACATTTATTGTTGGTGGGAATGTAAAATGGTACCCTTATGGAAAACAAAATGGCAGTTCCTCACAAACCTAAATATAGAACCACCATATAACCTGGCAATCCCACTTCTAGGTATATACCCAAAGAACTGAAAGCAGGGATTGGAACAGATATTTGCACACTGATGTTCATAGTGGCATTATTCACAACTGCGAAAACACGGAAAATGAACGGAAAACAAAATGTGGTACACACACACACACACATACACACAGAGGAATATTATTTAGCTGTAAAAACGAATGAATTTCTGATGAATGTTACAACATGGATGAACCTTGAAGACATAATGTTGACTAAAATAATCCAGACACAAAGGAAAAATATTGCATGATCTCTTATAGGAAATAAATGGAATATTCAAATTTATAAAATCAGAAACAAGAATACAGCTTACCAGGGGCTGGGGTAGGGATAAGAAATGGAGACTAAATTTCTAATTGGTATATTGGTATGGAGTTTTTGTTTGGGTCGACAGAAAAGTTTTGATAATGGGTGGTGATGATGGTGGCAGAACACTGTGAATGTAATTAATGCCAATGAATTGTATAATTGAGAGTGGATAAATGGGAAATTTTAGGTTGCATATATGTTAACATAATAAAAATAAAAATATTAAAAAACCCAAAGAACTCTCCAACACAAAAGAGTGAACTATAATTATAATGTTGTTTCCATCAATTGTATCAAAAATACCATACTAATACAAAATGGTTATAACAGGGGAAAATGTGTGTGTATGTGTGTGGGGGGGTACATAGGCTCTCTGTAGTATCTGCATTATTGTTCTATAATAATAATGCTCCTTTGAAAAAAATATATAGTGATGAGTGTGCTGTGGTTTACATAAATAACTTCACTATTGTCACAATTCTCAATGGAATCAGAATCTGTCATCACAGAACTCTGTTGTCTGAATAGGGAATGGTCAGACATCCTCAACCAATGTTCAGGTAAAGGGAAACCAGGCATTAGTGTATTTATATTACTAGTTTTCAGTGAGTTTGACTACAATTTTCATTCCTGATGGCACTGGAACGACTTGAGCGTATTAGGAAGAAGTAAACATTACTCTTTCTTACTCCAAGTCAGGTTAAATCTTTTTAATTACCAAGTGCCTCCTGTATTAAGTAGTCTACAGAAACTAAAACATACACAGTCCCTATAAACTTAAATCAGGTTTTCAAGTTTAGACACTTATATTAAGATTCTTTAGTTGCAGCCCACCGCAGCCAAACCAGTTTCTCAGTACTGACACTTGTCTAGGGGCCAACACAGTGGATTTAGATATGCATACAGTCTTATTATCTTTTGGGAATGCAAATAGCCATTTCCAACTGAAAAGCAAATGAACAAAAACTTTATACATACCACTCCAATTTTTAGCCATCTTGAACATATTTGCAGCTCTGGTATACATTTCACAAGCCTCTTCTATTCTTGTGTTTCCTCTGAAAGAATTTTTTAAATGAGGTTACATTTTATTTTAACAACTATCCACCTCCCTAAAGCTCCCTTCCTCAAATAATGAACATTTAAAATGAGCACTTACTACATGCCAGACTAGCATTACAGAATCTTAACGTGTTTTTAAAAGAGATACTCTTGTTATCCCCATTTTTTTAGATGAGGAAACTGAAGCATAGAAAGGTAAAGTAAGTCACACAGCGAGGAACCGCAGACCTAAGATACAAACAGAGACGAGGCTGATGCCAGAGCCTTTACCCTTAATCAGAGAACTATACTGTTCTCTATGCATGAAAACTGGAGGTATTAAGTCATCTGAGAAACTGGAAGTACCTTTTTCAAAGATTAAATTTTGAAAGATAAAGACATCTTTAACCTGTTAATTTCCAAGAGTTTAGCACCATGTTTATTCAGACTTAAAACTTGAAGCCAGAGCTCCACCTCCTAGGGAGCATAATGAGAAAGTGCCACACTATTCTATGGCTGTATTATCTGTCAGCTCTTTCAGGGACAAGTCCTTCTCTGATGTGGAAGGAAGCCCTCAGAGGTTATCAGGTCCAATCCCTCATCCTGTATGGAAATGCATTTTACAACATCCTGACAATGGCACTCCAGTGCTTCTTGAATATATACAGTTCTTCACCAGACAGCAGATTCCACTGAGGCACAGCTTTAGCTGTTTGGAAATTTCTTCTTACAAAAAAGCTAAAATAATTCTCTGTAGCCTCTGGAGTTTTCTAATTCAACCTTGTTTTACTAAGCTAAGTGAAGACTCCACAATGAAAAGCACTTATCTCCATCCATCATGTTTATATTTATAAGCATAAAATAAACCAAGGAAAACAAGACATAATAGACTGACTGCAGTACACATGATGAAAACTCATAGTGGAATACGGACATAAGGACTAAAAGACAGGAGAGGTCAAGGCTGCCTGCTGGAGACTGGGCACAACATGGACAAGAGCAGGTGGACCCACATATCAGGAAATCAAAAAAGCTCTAAACTCCAGTACAAGGCCAGGCAGCTCTGGGCCAAAGCAGGTCCCAGAGCAGAGTGGAGGCTGGCTGGGTATGCAGGGTTAGGCCAAATTTGACTCAGATCCTGGGCAGTCACTGCCAGCTGGTTGACCTGGACTGGGTCTTTAACTTCTTTGGGCCTTGGTTTTTGTTCATGTAAAGTGAGGATAATGTGTGTGTCTGTGTGTGTGTATATATTTTAAATAACTTTATTTCAAATTCAAAAAAGTAAAATAACAGAAAAAGGCAGCTCATCAAGTTATGGAAGCATTACTCCTAAAAGTTCTGTCTAGGCACTTTAATCTCATCTAATGCCAACTGCTAATTCAATGGTTCCTCTAGTGTTCAGAAAGATACAAAGATGAACCCAGATTAGTTAAATGACATAGTCAAGGTCTCCTTATTAATGAAAAAAATAAAGAAGAAAAAAAATGCTTAATCATATTCATATCTCACAAAACCAAACCCCATATTCTTTGTTTGACCTTTAGCATTAATATAGTGTCAACTTTGCTTGTTTCAAAAACATTACAATGCTGTTAACTATAGTCTATAAATTATATTAGTTATATTTTCCCATATATCATCACATTCTTAACATCTTGTAGTAAAAGAACATTCCAATATTTTTATTTTTACTTATTTACTTATTCATTTATTTGAATTATTGAGGCATTGGGGGCTGGGGAATGAACCTGGGACCTCTGATGTGGGAAGCCAGTGGACCTTGTATGTGGGAAGCTGGTGCTCAACCACTGAGCCACATTGGCTCCCCTGAGCTCTTCATTTTGCTGTTTTTTTTTTTTAGGAGGCACTGGGAACCAAACTGGAACCTCACATCTGGGAAGCAGGTGATCAACCACTTGAGCCACATCCACTTCCCCTTTATTTATGTTATTAACCACAATCTTCATCTGACTGCCAAAATCATTGTTATACATTCCCTATGTAATCTTCCAACTGTCCTCCAACTAACAATCTCCCTAGACTACTTGTTTCAGCCACAATCACATCCATAAATCAAGAGTTGAGGATATTATCTATATCTTTGGTTATTATGAAGATCCAAAGAAATAATCCACTGTAGGGCTTGAACCCAGAGTACGTATTTAATCAGGATGGCTATGATAATTAGATTGAAGGCATAAAAGACTTTAGGAATGTTTACACATTATATGTCTGATAAAGGACTTGTGTTTAGAATATATAAAGAACTCTTACAACTCATTAACAAAAAGGCAAACAACCTATTAAAAAACAGGCAAAGGACCTGCTAGACATTTCTCCAAAGATAAACAAATGGTCAATAAGCACAGGAACAGATGTTCAACATCATTAGTCATCAAGGAAATGCAAATCAAAGCCACAATGAGATACAATTTTACACCCGAAAGGATGGCTATGATAAAAATAAATTTAAAACAAACAAACAAACAAAAAAACCCAGAAAATAAGTGTTGGCGAGAATGTAGGGAATCTGGAATCCTCATACACTGCCAGCAGGAATGTAAAATGGTACAGGAGCTGTAGAAAACAGTCTGGCAGTTACTCGAAAAGTCAATCACAGAATTACCATATCATCCTGTGATTCCAATTCTAAGTATACACTCGAGAAATGAAAACATATCCACACAAAAACTTGTACACATATGTTCACAGCAGCAGTATTCGTAACAGTCCTGAAGCGGAAACAACTCAAGTTTCCATCAACAGTTGTATGGAATAAACAAAATGTGATATATTTATAAAATGGCATATTGTCCAACAGTAAAAAGGAATGAAGTACCAATACATGCCACCACATGGATGAACCTTGAAAACGTTATGCTAATTGAAAGAAGCCAGGCACAAAAAAACCCAGTAGTGTATGACTGACCCCCTTTATATGAATGGTCTAGAGTTGGCAAACCTATAGGCACAGAAAGTTGATTTATGTTTGTGTCGAGCAGGGGGGTGTTGGGGGAAAATGGGGGGAGGTGACTGCTAAAGGGTACAGGGTTTCTTTTTGGAGTGATGAAAGTATTCTAATATCAGTATGGTGCTTCACAACTCGGTGAATAAACTAAAAACCAATGAATTGTATACTTCAAATGGGCATATTTTATGCCATGTGAATTATATCTTACTAAAGGTTTTATTGAAAACAAAAACCAAAAAACCCCAAAACCCTATAAAACCCTTTTGGGGGCTATGTCACACAGCAAGTGATTAGATGACAATAAGCTACACCAAAACATTAAGTGTCAGCAAAGCCTTCTCTCATACCTTGTTTTAGTTTGCCAAAGGGCTGCTGATGCAAAGTACCATAAATCTGTTGGCTTTTATAAGGGAGATTTATTTGGGGTAAAAGCTTACAGTTCTAAAGCCATGAAAAGTCCAAACCAAGGCATCATCATATAAGCTTTCTCACCAAAATCAGCTATAGCTGATCCTAGCATGTTGTCACATGGTGAAGCAAGATGGCCACCAATCTCTGCCCAGGTTTCAGCCTTCCCCTCCAGGCTCACCCTTTCCTCTTGAGCTGCTCTGTGGGCCCAGCCACTTGGGGCTTCATGCTTAAGCCATCCTGTAGTCCTCTCTGTCCTGACATAGGGCTTGTTTCTTTCTGGGCCTCCTACATCAGTCTTGGCTGTTCTGCTCTTTTTCCAAGTTCAGTTGTAAGCTGTCAGGCATATATAGCAGGTGCTGGTCTCCTCTTGAACTGCTCCATGGGTCCAGCTCTTGGGGGCTTTGTGCTTAAGCAATCCTTTCTCTCAGATGGCAAAATCAGATATGTTGGCTCCCTTTTTCCTTCTGTCTGTCTGTCTCAGTGACCCAGCAAGGGAGCAGAGACTCAATCTGAGTTACGCCTCACTGAGACAGTCCAATCAAAAGCCCTAAATGGATCTTATCGAGTAATCTAAATCAAAGGCCCCTAAGCTGAATTTAATGCAATCAAAGGGTAGCACATCCAGAGGAAGAGAAGTTTACAAACATAATCTTTCTCTTTTTGGGGTTCATAAAATAATCTCAAACTGCCACATACCTCCATGTCACCTTTTTCTCCACTTCAAATCTACTTATTAAACACACACACACACACACACACACAATTAGCTAAAAGATTTCCCTAATGGAATATTTCTAACATGAGAAAATTTTCAATCTTCACTACAGCTCCTTGGAGCTAAAAAAAACTTCCCAACTTCCTTGTGACTTGTTTTTCTAAAGCATACCAAGAACCCTGAGCTGTAATTATAGTGCAATCATCCTTATTAAAGGTTTCCAAATAAAACTAGCTTAATTAAAATGTACTTTATCAGATTATTTTCAGAGCTAGATTCAGCTGAGAATAATAGAACTCCTACATTATGCCAGGCATTATGCTAGATATTTCCACATGTTTTTATTATTACAATGGTGCAAGATGAGATGATATCTTCATTTTACAGAAGAGAAAACTGTATCTAGAAGTAAGTGGTGTGGCCCAAGATTACTGGGCCAAGGTCATTGGTGAAGCTGACAGCTGACTTCCAGTCCAGTAATCTTCTTAAGATACTGAATGAGCCTGCTAGGCAGACCCTCACTGCTCCCAATTCACCAGAAGTAGTCTTACTTTAAACACTCTAGAGTAGAGGTTCTTAACAAGGGGTCTGTAAGCTTGAATTGAAATTCAAACAAACATTCTTGCGGGGACGTGTTAGTGCGGGTGTGATATATTTACTAAAAAATACACAGTATAGTGTGGACTTAGTAAGGGGTCCATGGTTTTCACCCGACTGACAAAGGGTCCATGGAACAAAAATGGTTAAGAAGGAAACAGATGTGGCTCAAGTGACTGGGCTCCCATCTACCATACAGGAGGTCCAGAGTTCGATTCCTAGGGCTTCCTGGTGAAAGGAAAGCTGGCCCGTGCGGCGAGCTGGCCTGTGCAGGAGTGCTGGCCCACAAGGAGAGCTGGCGCAGCAAGATAACGCAACAAAAGAGACACAGAGGAGAAACAATAAGAGA
>PVKH010045522.1:0-10493 GCA_004027955.1 Chaetophractus vellerosus
GAGCTCTTTATCCACTGAGCTATCTAGCCGGGCCCTACACAATCTCTTGTATTAAAGAATAGGAGGGAACACTTCCCAACTCATTTATGAAGCTAATATTACCCTGCCAAAACCAGACAGATATTACACAAAAAAAGAAAAATACACACCAATAGCTGTGATGAACATAGACATCAAAATACTCAACGAAGTGTTAGCCAATCAAATCCAGGAAGGTATAAAACGAAATATATTCTATGACCAAGTACGGTTTCTTACAGGTATGTGAGGCTGCTTTAATATTGAAAAATTAATGTAATCCACCATATCAACAAGTGAAAGAGGAAAATTCATATGATATCAATTCATGTAGGAAAAGCATTTTACAATATATCCATTACCCATTTATGATAAAAACTCTCTGCAACCTAGGAAGAGAGAGTAACCCCCCAAGTTGATTGACAGCAACCACAAAATCCTTCAGGTAACATCATACTAAACAGTGAAAGACTGAAAGGCAAATTAAAACCACAGTAAATATCACCACATACATATCAGAATGGCTCCCTCTAAGACTGGGAACAAGACAAAGATGTCCATTCTTACCAATTTTATTCAGCAAAGCACTGGATGTTCTAACCACAGCATTAAAGCAAGAAGAAGAGATAAAAGTCCTACATATTGAAAAGGAAGAAATAAAACTGCCCCTTTTTACAGATGATATTGTGTAGAAAATCTCAAGGAATCAACAAAAAAGTGTCTAGAATTCTAGAACTAGTAAATGAGTTGCAGGATACAAAGTAAATATTAAAAAATCATATTAACAATGAACATGAGAAAACCAGAATTAAAAAAATATTGCCATTTATAGTTGCTTACAAAATGAAATATGTATGTGTAAATCTAAAAAAATAGGTACAGGATTTGTCTGCTGAAAATTATAAATTGTTTATAAAAGAAATCAAAGAAGCCCTAAATAAAGGGAGAGACATGCTGTATTCATGAATTGGGAGACTCAACAGTATAAAGATGTCATTATCCTCAAACTGATCTATAGATTTAATGCAATGACAATCAAAATACCAGCAAGACAAACTTATTCTAAAGCAAATATCTAAAACACAGGACTTAGAATAGCTAAAGCAATATTGATAAAAAATGAAGTGTGCAAAAAAGATGACAAGACAAAGAAACAGAAAATGATGGCCCATACAAGGAACAAGATAAAAATCCAGAAACCATGAATGAAGGAGAACAGAGTTGTGACATATCAAAGACTTTAAAAACTGATCTGCAATATGTTCAAAAAGACACAGCCATACCTTGTTTTATTGTAATTTGCTTTATTGTGCTTCATTGGTACTGCATTTTTTTTTACACATTGAAGGTTTGTAGCAACCTTACATCCAACAAGTCCATCTGCACCATTTTTCCAACAGCATATGCTCACATTGTGCCTTTGTGTCACATTTTGGTAATTCTCACAATATTTTAAAGTTTTTCATTATTTTTATATCTGTTATAGTAATCTGTGATCAGTGATCATTGATGTTACTATTGTAATTGTTTTGGGGCACAGTGGATTGTGCCTATATAAGACAGCAAACTTAATCAATAAATGTATGTGTTCTGACTGCTCCACCATCTTGCCATGCCCCATCTCTCTCCTCCTTTGGCCTCCCTATTCCCTGAGAGACAGCAATGTTGAAATTAGGCCAATTAATAACCCTATAATGGCCTGTAAGTGTTCAGGTGAAAGGAAGAGTCTTCATAAGGGTAAAGATACTAAAGACAGTGATTCCTCTGATGGATCTGGGCAAAGTAAATTGAAAACCTTCTGGAAAGGATTCACTGTTCTAGATGCCATTAAGAACATTCATGATTCATGGGAAGAAGTCAAAATATCAGCATTCACAGGAATTTGGAAAAAGTTTATTCAAACCCTTATAGATGACTTCAAGATTTCGGGGGAGGAAGTAACTATAGATGTGGTGAAAATAGCAAGAGAACCAGAATTAGATGTGAAATTAAAAGAAGATTACAACTCACTGAAAGCTCAGATGATCATTAACATTTTTTAGAAATAAAGTATTTTTAAATTAAGGTAAGTACATTCCTTTTTTACACAGAATGCTATTGCACACTTTATAGACTACAATATAGGGTAAACATAACTTTTATGTGCAATGGGAATCCAAAAAGTTCATGTGACTTGCTTTATTGCCATATTTGCCTTATTTTGGTTGTCTGGAATTGAATATATCTCTGAGGTATGTCTGTAAGGGAAAACACAGAGAAAGAACTCAAAAGGTACCAGGAAAAAATGAATAAACATATGAGAATCTAGATAAAGAGAGAGAAATTTTTAAAAGGCACTGCACAAAAAGACTGCAGTTGAAGACTATAATAATTGAAATTTTTAAAATTCTGTAGAGGGTTTCAACAGCAGATTGGAGCTGGCAGAAGGAAGAATCAGTGAACTCAAAGACAAGACAATTGAAATGATTGTCACAGGAGCAGAAATAAAAAATAATGAAAAACAATGTGAACCAAGCCTGCCAATATATGTTTTAAGGGAATCACAAGAGAAAAAATACAGAAAGGACCAGAAGGAATATTCAAAGAAGTAATGACAGAAAACTTCCCAAATTTAACAAAAGATATGAATATGCCTATTTGAGATACCCAAGGAACCCCAAGCAGGATAAACTCAAACTCACCCTGACACAACTATCCAATGCGAAGAACAAGGAGTGAATTCTGAAAATTGCAAGAGAAAAGTAAGATGTATGTGCAAGGGAGTCCCAATAATAAGTGCAATTTCTCATCAGAAACTATGGAGGTAAGAAGGCAGTGGGACAAAATATTTCAAGAGCTGAAAGAAAACATTTGCCAACCAAGAATTTTATATCTAGTGATTCTGTCTTTCAAAAATGAGAGAGAGATTAAGATATTCCCAGATAAACAAAGCTGAGGTAGTTCATCAGCACCAGACCTACCCTACAGATAAGGCTAAAGGGAGGTCTTTAGAATAAAAGGAAAGGATACTAGACAATGGATTGAAGTGGCATAAAGACCTAAAGACCTCCTGTAAAGACAACCGTATGACTGATTATAAATGCCTGTACTATTATATTGTACTTTTTGGTATTCACTCCACTTTTTACTTCTTACAGGTTCTAAAATGCAAATTCAAAAATGTAATGATAAATCTATATTTTTGGACCTATGGTGTATAAGGATATAATTTGTATCAAATATAACAAAAAGATGAGGGGACGAAAGGGTATAGGAACAGTATATATGCTTCTGAAGTTAAGTTGGTATCAACCAAACTTGATTTTTATATATTTAGGTTAAATTTAAGCCTCATGGTAATCTTAAAGAAAAATATCTGAAAATTATAAACAGAAGGAAATGAGAAGGGACTCAAAATGGTACATTATAAAAAATCAAATAAAATGAAAGTAGGGGTAACAGAAGAATTGAGGGACAGAAAAGGAAAAAGACTTACAAAGACCAAATAGCTAAATGACAGAAGAAATTCCTGCCTTATCAGTTACTTTAAATGTAAATGGATTAAAAAAAATAAACAGTCAAAATGCTGAGATTGGCAGCATGGATAAAAAAATACGAGCCAACTATATTTTTTTTCAACAGACTCACCTTAAATTCATGACTTAAGTAGGCTGAAAGTGAAAGGTTGGGAAAAATATTCCATGCAAATAGTAACCAAAAGACTTCTGAGGAAACTATACTAATATTAGATAAAAAAGACTTTACATAAAAAAAAGGGTAATAAGGGACAAATAAGGATACAATATACTGATAAAGCAGTCAATTCAACAAGAATACATAGCAATTATAAATATATATGCACCTAACAGCAAGACCCCAAAATACATGAAGCACTAATATTGACTGATTTGAAGGGATAAATAGTTGTATATTAATAGTAGAGACTTAAATATACTATTTTCATTAATGGCTAGAACTTCTAGACAGAAGATCAATAACGAAATAGAAGACTTGACCAATAATATAAACCAACTAGACCTAACAGACAGAACATGTCACCCAACAAGAGCAGAATACACAGCCTTCTGTACTGTGCATGGGTCATTCTCCAGGGTAGACCACATCTTAGTTCACAAAACAAGTGTCAATAAATTAAAAAATACTGAAGTCATACAGTCTGTCTTCTCTGACCATAATGAAATGAAGCAAGAAATTAATAACAAGGGGAAAAATGAAAAATTAACAAATATGTGGAAATTAAATGACACACTCTTTAACAACCAATGGGTCAAAGAAAAATCACAAGGGAAGTTAGGAAATATCTTGAGGCAAATGAAAACAAAAGCACAAGGTACTAAACCTTATGGGATGTAGCAAAAGAAGTGCTGAAAGAGAAATTTATAGCTCTAAATGCTTATATTAAAAAAGAAGAAAGATCTTAAATCAGATACTGTTCTGCTAGATAAAATGCTTTGCTAATACTTTGCTATATATATGTATATAGAGTGATATGATTTAATTAACTCAAGCATAAGAAAACAATATACAGATATATATTTATTTTATTAAACTTCTGTTAATAATTGGGAGAATATGAAATAAGCAAAGGATCGTCTACAAACAGGGACCCAACTGCTACATCATAATCCTTCACGGTATACATATATATAGATATAGGCTCACCAAACCAGGGGCAACACCAAGTTACCTGGCCCATGTCCAGCCAGAGTCCTGATTGGATGCAATATAAATATATATATGTATATATGTATGTATATATATATATATATATATATATATATATATATAGTTAGTAAACCTTTGTTAATAATTGAAAAAATATGAAATAACTGAAGGATTGTTTATAAACAGTGGTCCAACTGCCATATCCCAATCCCTCATGATATGCATACAAACATTCATAAGCTTACCAAACCGGGGACACACCAACTTACCTGGCCCACATCTGGCCAGAGTCCTGATTGGATGCAATATAAATAAATAAATAAATATATATATATAAATGCATATCTAGTTTAGTAAGTCTATACTGACAATTGGAGTGAGAAACAAGAATAACAATCAATCAAAAGATTAAATCAATATTGAACAGTCACAAAATGATAGAAAAATAGAGCAGTCTTATATACAAACTCACCAACACCTAGCTTTCAACTGGGAAGTCCCAAATCAGCAGCTAATATCAGAATCTTGATTGAAAACAACACCTTTGCAGAGCACCCTCTCCCAGGGTGGCACTTCAACTGGCCTGACCAGGGACTTTTTATTGGGCTCATAATGAGCTCGATATGTAGATGCCAACTTGCAAGTACTGTGTCAGTTCCTGAGGAAGTGGCCAGCATCCCCAGGAAGGGACACAACACTCCCTGGGCAGTATATTCCAAGGCTTATGCATCAGTCCCTGAGAAAGTGGCCAGCCTTCCCAGAGAGGAACACAATACTCCCCGGAATGGACCCTGTCTGTTCTTATATGTTACAAAACATCCTCCAATGTGCCCACTATTCTAGTTCTTATCATTCCTCCTAAAATATGAAAAGTGCTGACCAGCAAGGCATTGGTTTGCTGATTCCTGCATGATGTTTCACCTTTAGGTTTGAACAATACTCATTAAATTTTTCCCAATGTAAATACCTAACCTTACCTTGAAAGAACTAGAAAAAAAGAGTGAACTAAACCCAAAGTGAACAGAAGTAAGGAGATAACAAAGATTAGAGAGGAGATAAATGAAATAGAAAATTAAAAAAACAATAGGGAGTGGGTTTAGCACTGTGGTTGAGTGACTGCTTCCCATGTACAGGGTCCTGGGTTCAGTCCCTGCTACCTCCTTAAAAAAAAAAAAATAAAAATAAATAGAGGGAATCAACAAAACTAGTTATTTGAAAATATGAATAAAATCAACAAACCTTTAGCTAGACTGGCAAAGAAAAAAGAGGATGAAATTAGGGAGGATATTTCTCCTGTCCTCAACAAAAATAAGAGGAAATTATGAACAAACTAAGTGCCAACAAAATAGATAACATAGAAGAAATAAATTCTTAGAAACACAGACTACCTATACTGACTCAAGAAGAAATAGAATATCTCAAAAGACTAATAAGTAAAGAGATTGAATGAATAATCAAAAACTCCCAACAAAGAAGAGCCTGGGACCAGATGTTTTCATGGGTGAATTTTATCAAACATTTCTAGAAGAATTAACACCAATCCTGCTCAAACTCTTCCAAATAATTGAAAAAAAAAATAGTAGGGAACACTCTCTCTTGGTCATTATAACCAAACCTCAGTTATAATGCATAGTTTTAATTAAAATTCTTATTTGTATTCAGATTCATTACTTCCGTTTTTAAGGTCTGATTTCTTTCAGACTTTAATTTCTGCGTAATTTGGATGATCTGATATAGCTCTTTAAAGAACTTAAAATTTCAATTCCTCAGCAGGCCTAGGAAATCAGCACATATCATCTTTTTCTAGTAGGAATACAAAAGTGCAAAGAGCTGATAAGACATTTTTCCAAATCATTGAGTAAGAATATAAGACATCTCTTCCCTATGGTTTTCTAATTTACTGATTAAAACTTTGTTCGTCTTTCCTTGGAAAGTCAAAACATCAGACCTCAGATACAAGAAATACAAATTACAGAAGGATTCAGTGTAAGGAGTCCCATAATGCTTTTCAGGCTAAAGATTTGTGGCTGAAAATGGACATGGTGGTTCCTCAGCTACATGCAGAACTGTTTTGTGTTAATGAGAAATAATTTCTAACATTTTATGACTTTCCTGTTTGCTTAGATTACAGCGTCAAGTCCATGCTAAAGATAATGAAATCAAGAACCTTAAGGAGCAACTTTCAATGAAAAGGTACATGTCCTAACTTAGCCTTTGCTTTTTTTGGGTGTACCTTTTCTGAAACTGTATTCCTCTCAGTAAATGGGCACTTTTGAGCATCAAAGTGAACAGAATTCATAATTTCACTGGAATAATAGGTGTAAATTGGAAGTGTCTTAGGCAAATTGGGAGGTATAGTCACCTTAGCTCTGATCTTAAGAAATTTCAGAGCAAAGTTATGATCCAGCAACAAACTACTATGAGGGAATAGAGCTTAACAGTTCTCATCTCCTTTACCTAATCAAGACTATTAGATAGAGCTAATTTATGAATCTCTTTTATTCTGATTCACATTTTTTTTCTTTTTTAGATAAGTTGTGTGTTTACAGAACAATCATGCAGAAAATACAGAATACCCATACACCTTGTATTGGTGTGGAACATTTATTACGATTGATGATAGCATATTTTTATAATTTTACTATTAATTAAAGCCCATGGTTTAACTTAGGGTTCCCTATTCGTTTAATGTAGTTCCATGGATTTAAAAAAAATTTATATTGTTACCATATATGCAATCTATTATTTCCCCTTTTAATCATATTTAGATATTTATATTTCAGTGCTGTTAATTGTGCTCACAGTGCTGTGCTGTCATCACAACCATCCATTTCCAAAACTTTCTATCATTCCAAATACGAACCCTCTACATTTTAAGCCTTAACTTCCCATTCCCTATCCTACCCTCTCCCCTGGTAACCTGTATCTAGATTCCGACTCTGAGTTTGCTTAGTTTCATTGTTTCAAATCAGTGACATTATACAATATTTTTCCTTTTGTGTCTGGCTTATTTGATTCAACTTGATATATTCAAGGTTTATCCATGTTTTTGCATGTATCAGGATTTCATTCTTTTTTATAGTTGAGTATTATTCACTAGTATGTATATATCACCTTTATTTATCTACTCATAGGTTGATAGATACTTGAGTTGCTTCCATCTCTTGGCAATTGTGAATGCCAGTTCACAATTGCTATGAGCATAGGTGTGCAAATATCTGTTTGAGTCCTGGCTTTCACTTCTTTTGGGTATATACCTAGTAATGGGATTGCCATGCCATATGGTAGTTCTATACTTAGGTCTCTGAGGAAATGCCAAACTGTCTTCCATAGTCTTGCACCATTTTACATTGCCACTATCAATGAATGAGTGTTCCTATTTCTCTGCATCCTTATTTTCTTCTTTCATTTAATAGCAGCCATTCTAACGGGTATGAAATGGCATCTCATTGTGGTTTTGATTTACATTTCCTTGATGACTAATGATGTTGGGCACCTTTTCATATGTTTTCTGGTCATTTGTATGTCTTGTGCTCATTTTAAAATTTATTTGTCTTTTAGTTGTTAAGTTGAAGGATTTCTTTATATATTCTGGATATTAAACCTTTATCGGATAGGTGGTTTCCAAATATTTTCTCCCTTTATGTAGGTGGTTGTTTTACTTTCATGAAAATATCCTTTTTTTTAAATATATTTTTTTAAAAAGATATTTAACTTACATAAGTGTTACATAAAAATATAAGGAATTCCAATATGCCCCGCTCCCTTCACCTCCCACATTTTCTCACATTAACATCCTTCATTAGTGTGATACATTCATTGCACTTGACAGAAACATTTTGGAGCATTGTCACTAAGCATGGATTAGAGTTTATGTTGTAGTTTACACTCTGTCCCGCACAATTTTGTAGGTTATGGCAAGATATGTTTGCCTGTCTGTGTCGTCACGTCGTTCAGAACAATTCGTCAGGCCCGAAAATGCCCCCATATTTCACCTGTTTTTCCCTCTCCCTGCAGTTAGAACCTCCAGTGGCCACTGCCTCCACATCAATGATATAATTTCTTCCATTGCTAGAATCACAATAAGTTTATAGTAGAATACCAGTAAGTCTACTTTAATCCATAGTTCATTCCCCAATCCTGCGGATTCTGGGATGGTGATACCCACTCCAACTCTAATTGAGAGGGGGCTTCGATCCCATGGGGCAGATGTATGGGACTGTCTTGCTTGCAGTCGTAGACTCTCTCAGTTCCTTGAGATGGTCGTTGTCCATCATAATCTCCTTGTTAGTTGTCCTGGGTGAGTCCAATGAACTGGAGAGTAGGTGTTGCAACTCTGTTGAGATTCAGGGCCCAGCTGGTACATGGACAGCCCAGAGATTTTAGTCTCTTGGACATAACACCTGTCAACCCTAGTACTAATTATAGGTTCAAATAGAAGGGGCAGAAGAGCCATGTGTAAGGAAACCATGAGTCTAACTCTGTCACAAGGGGAAGTATAAATTCCCAAGTAGGGCCCACTGGCAAGGCATCAAACTCCTGAGCCATCTGCCCTGACTATAATGTCTGGATGTTTCCAGAGCCCTCATGAGCCCCACTATTTGAGGTAGTATTTACTTTGGTAGTCAATGAGATCTTGCTGAGATGTGCATAAGTGTAACCCCTGGAATGACCTCCCGACTCACTTTGAAGTGTTTTAGCCATATAAACTCATTTGTCTTCACCTTTTCCCCCTTTTGGTCAAGCTCTTTTTCCAGTTGTATTGCTAGTTGGTGATTGGTAGTAATGCCTTGGTGCCAGGGAGGCTCATCCCCGGGAGTCATGTCCCATGCTAGGGGTTAGGTAATGCATTTATATGCTGAGTTTGGCTTAGAATAAAGCCACATTTGAGCAACAAGGAGGCTCTCAGGAGATAATGCTTGGGCACCCTATAATACTAGGCTAAATTTCAATTTCGAAAGTAAAGGTTCATAAGTACAGTCAACAATATCAAGTACCCGTCAATGGACCATCCTCCTTCACTAGTCATTGCACCTGTACTCAAGGGATTCTTGCTGTTCTATTAGAGAATGTGGCAGAGCTCCCCAGGATGGGAATTCGATATTCTTCTGGTTTATTGTGTGACTCTCCACCCATCGTGACAATGCCCCATGAAGAATTGAACACATTTATATGCCTTATATGTATGCCCAGGTTACCCTCTTCTCATGTATCCCCCATCACTGACACCCTGCGCAAATGATCCCCCCCGTCATAGTTGTAACACTTCTGTGATTGAAAACTTCATAAAAAGCGAAGCCAACAAAATAGCAAAATACAATTAATAAGAAAATGAAATAATAATGATAGTTTTAAAAATAAGAAATAAAATATAAAAAATTCAAAAAAAAGTTTTGGTATAATAAAAAATAATGAAAAAATATTTAAAAATTTTTTTGACATTATGTCTGTCATAACTAAGAATGTTGTTTTTGGGGCCGGCTGTATAGCCCAGTTGGTAGGGTGCCGGTTTACCACATGGGAGGCCCCGGGTTCGGTCCCTGGGCCTCCTCGAACGGGCTGGACCGCCTCGAGAAGGCAAGTTAACGCGGGCGGGGCACGCTGCCGTGGGCAAAGGCAAACCCCCACGGACAAAGGCAAGCCCCCGCGAGCAAGGGCGAGCCCCCATGAGCAGGCAGGCCGCCACCAGTGAGCTGACTGGGCAGGTCACCCCAGCAGGGGGAGACAAGCAGACACAGAGGAACGCAGAGAAAAATGAACACAGCGAGAACAAGCAAAAAGGGGGGGATGTATAATAAATAAAAATATGG
>PVKH010045523.1:0-10503 GCA_004027955.1 Chaetophractus vellerosus
TGTGGGAGGGGTGGGAGGTGGCATATGGGTACTCCTGGAATCTCTGTGTAACATTCATGTAATCAATGTAGCCTAAAAATGTATATAGATATATAAAAAATAAATAAAAAATTAATAAAAAAAGCAATTTTGAAGGTCTGATCAGCCTGTATGCCTATATATTTCTCACAATGCTCCATGTGTGAGAAGTTGCTTTAGTTTTTCCATTATTTTCTAATTAGTTACTATGTGTTCAGAAGACCAAATAGGATTTAAAAAATCAAAAGAATAAGCTGACAATTAAATGCTGGAATAGATGAAAATAAATATTTCATGGTGTGACTAAGTGGCATTGTTGAATTGAGAGTTTTTCAGGGGGTATTTTAAGTTTTTTTTTCTTTTTTGTTCATGCCAAACAGCCTTAGGCAATTGATACTTAAGAGGTTTCATGGTATGAACTGTTAGGCCATAACTTAGTGAACTAAAACACAGCATATGGCAATTAGTGGCGTGTGGTTTCCTTTAAGCTATTCATTTGGCCAGTGTAACAGAAGCACCTAAATTCCTTCAACTTATCATAATTTGGTGCAATAGAGGGGGTCCAAGGCAAAGAAGGGCATTGCAGGGGAAATATTCCAAAATGCACCAGTACTCAGATGATGAAGGATGAGGAGCAAAAGCTAGGTGCACAGAACCTTGTACCAGATAATGCAAATTAGACAGAGGAGAGCAAGAAGTCAGGAAAGATATATGATCCACAGAAATAAAAGTCCTCGGGCATCAGAAACTTTAAAATTTCTTTTGACCCTTCACCCTTTATTATTTCACATCTTTACTTTATGAAGTATAGAGGTTGTTCCTTGGTGTGTGTGTGTGTTTGTTTAGGAGCCGAGTAAATGGATTTTTCTTCTGTATTTAAATTCAAGAGGATTGCTCCCATTTTCTCAATAATCCACATGAAAAATACTATATACCAGAAACCTGAAAGATATCCTCAGGGCATTAGTACAGAGTCCTTAATGGAGTAATTGTCTAAAAGAGATCATAGCCTGTCTTGTCTAGCAGAAAAGTCACATTGCCCTCACAAAATAATTCATAATGTCAGCCTTTTTTCTAATGCTTATGTGGATTTGGAGATGGTAAGCACAATCTGTTCAGTTATCAACCTAAATCTGAATGTTGAGTTTCTACTGCAAAATTACTTATTAACCATTTCAAGCATAAATCTGTAACAAATCATGTTTGTGTTCTATAAACATGATTGCTTCTAGAAGCAAAACCATAGTAGTTATAAAGAATCATTTCTATTTTACATTTATGAAATGGAAAACGTTAAATTCAAATGTATTTTTATACTTCTTATTAATTCATGGAAGTTTCATCATCATAAAAATAGTAATAATATTAAATGTGATATAATTTTATTTGTTGAACCAATATTTGCTAGGTACTATGCTAAGTGATTTACATACTTAGTTCTTTTCATCTCTACAATGACGTTTCTCTGTAGGTAATATTGCCTCCATTTTATAAGAAAAACTCATGAGAATAAATCAAGAATATATGGATATCATTCCAATTTCTTATAACTTCCACAGGAATTAGCAATAAGCATATGAGTAAAGTATTTAGGTAAAATACTTACATACATACATACGCACTTACATAGATTAATGAATGAGTGAGTGAATGAGAAGCATTGATTGTTGCATCCCCTTTCTTGAGCCCTTACAATTGTCTGCCACTTACTTACTTTCCCCCAAAGTATTGCAGTCTGATTCTTTCCTTATATCTACCAGTCTTCTTTCAGCAGCTACTTAGCAAGGGTTGTTTTTTTTTGCCATCACCTAAAGCTGAGAGCTAGTGTACTGGCATGTGTTGTCTAGTAGTTCTAGATCAGATTTCAAAGTTTTTTATGTAATTCAATTTTTAAAACTTGTGACTACCCAAAATAAAGATATAACATAAACTGTCAATTTTTAAAAATTCATACCATCCTTCATAAAGAAACTTTTATCATTAAATTTTTCTATTATGAATTAATCACATCAAGATAAGACATTCTAGGTAGAAGAGAGTCCTAAGATCACCTAGTCTAACCTATTCATTTTGTGGAAGAGTAAATTGAGGCCAAAGGAATCAAAGTGGCTAGACCAAGGTCACCAAGAAAAGG
This sequence comes from Chaetophractus vellerosus, assembly GCA_004027955.1. Taxonomy (NCBI): domain Eukaryota; kingdom Metazoa; phylum Chordata; class Mammalia; order Cingulata; family Chlamyphoridae; genus Chaetophractus; species Chaetophractus vellerosus. The sequence goes on from PVKH010045523.1 coordinate 2,153, forward strand.
ACAAAGATAAGACCTGGAACCAATCCTATTGTGAATGCTACTGGCATTTTTCTTGTGCTCTACTAGGCTGCCTCAAAACCAAACCAGGTATGGATCACGCAGCATGTCACTTACAAGTCATTTATTTACTATTTTTTCTCAACCATAGCCAGCAGTCATTGCATAAAACCACTTTTGTAAACTGAAATCTATACACACATAAAAGCTGTTCATTTCACTGCTGTTTTATTTAATAATGGGGAATGCAATATCAGCACAGTGCCTAAAAAGTGATGAAAACAATAGCTTGGTAAAATACTATATACATGTATATTGCTTATAACTTTCTGATGTGTTTATTTCATAACTTTAGTCAGAGAAATAAAATTACTTATGTACTTCAAATGAAATAAACACAAAAAATCATTTCTATTTTGTGGCACTCACAAAGAATTTTCATATGGCTCTTATTTTGTTCCATTTCTTAGTTTAGGAAACCGACTTGCATACTAATGATACTGTGAATGCATTCCTCTGGAGCCTTTTGGTTCTCATCATTCATTATTGATGCAATATTTTGCTATGTTTTCTTTTCATTCTCTATGTTTATGGTCCTCTTTGTGGACCTATCAGTGTAATTGTATGATTACATTTATCTGTTCTGAAATGCCTTGGACAGTTATTAGTCCTCTAAGGGTTTCAAGTTTTATGGTATCTGCTTAGATTCGTCCTCATTATTTACTGTATGCTTATAATCAATTACTTTGGATTCAGTTATAAATCACAATATTTTAGTGTGGACATGAACATGGTTCCTAATCTCTAGGGACAATAAATACCATTTTTTACTCTATTTTGGAGAAATGTATATTGAATTTTTTTGTAAGATGCATTCATTTTTTAAAAAAGAGAAAATAGTAATGAAAAGGGGACTTGAAGAAGAAAAACCTTAAATGGGATTATATAATTATTTATAGACAATATAATATATGTATAATATAATAAAATATATATAATACATAGCATATATATATGTCTTTATTTCTTTAGGAAATTAGAAGTCACCTACCTTTGGCCTTTACACTCCAAACTCTAGAGGTTCATAAAATTAATTTCATTTAGATCCAACTTCATTAGATTTCTATATAAAGATAAGAAATTGAAAACAAACAAAGCCTGTTATGTGCTGTGGTAGTTAAATATTGCATGACCCCAGGTGACAAATCCGCTGAGAAGAGAGGCCTAACATATATGAAGTGTGCTATAGCATTAACTTAAAGGCAGAATAAAAGCTAGCCTTAATTATATGCTTGCAATGTGTTGAGTCCGTTGCTAAGCAGCTTGACTCTATCATCTTGTAGAAATCTCATGACATGGAGGTGTCAAAATGTCTCGGGGGACAATGAGGAGACTACTTGGTAAGGTGTAGTAGAAGAATTCAGATTGGAAAGATAAAGTGGACACTGGTTGAATGCCATGTGGGGGATATAGACCAGATGCATGGGATGAATTCTACTTTATCCTGTAAAGAGAAATTAACAGAGTATATTAAAGGGTGAGTTCATCCTTTTAGGATCCATTGGAAAAGGTGGAGACTGAATGCAGTCAGATCTTTATTACATTAAGAGGGAGCACAGGGTGGCATGGTATGGAATGATGGTGGTAGAAAGAGAGATAAGAAGAAAACAAATTCAAAATAAATCAGGACAGATTACTCTTATGAAAGAAGGAGAAGAAGAAGTTAAAAAATATTTCTAAGAAGTGTGATCCTTTTAAAAACATTGAAAGAGATATGTTTCTAATGGCATAAAATGGTAGTTGATAATGGTAGGAAGAATGGAGAAAATAAAATAGTGAACTAGGTATGATATTATAGAATTTATTTTGATGGAAAGGCTCAAATGGGTTTGTCCAATGGATATTTAGATATGAGGGGGCTGGTGTGTGTGTGTGTGTATGTGTGTGTGTCTAATAATAATGGTGAAAGCCAAAATGATATGCATGAAGGAGAATTTATAAAGAGCAGTGTTGGGGGAACCACAGAGCCTTAAAGAATGCTGACATCAGTATGGGATGCGAGAAAATGAGGAAAGTCAACGATGGAATCAGAGATCTTCAGCCAAAGTAGGTGGAACAGAATGTGCATTCCTTTACTTGATGCTTTTTCCTGTATTCTTTATAGATTTAAACACAAATTGTTTCATGTTAACATTTGTTTCAATAAAGTGTTCTCTTTGGGTAAGTCCTTATGTACTAAGCAATTGTAAACATTTTATAAATTAAACAATTTTATTGGGTGTTATTGATTTTAATAGATTGAGAGCAAGTTTTGTCCACTGTACCGTTCATAATAGGCAATTTTCTTTTGTCAGTACACCTCCTTATTTTCTCTATGTCTTTATATATAGCATTTACAAATGTATTCACAATGGAGTGCTGCCAAATTCTGCTCCAGTTACAAAAGGAAAAGCAACTTCTTACCTCCCATGGGAGCTTCCTCCAAGTATTGAATGTCAGAACTTGGCAAGGATCACATGTCCCATCAATAAGAAAATAATCTAACTAGAATATTGGCTCAAAATATCTTTTAACACAGACTCAAATATGTATTTTTTGCCAAGAAATATGAGGTGCTATGCACTGTCCATCCCCAAAATCCTTTGGATAAAGCCAGACACATTTCTATGATGACATGTTACTTGGATCATGGGCTCAATAATTCAGGATTCTAGGATCGATCTTTTAAAAAGTGGCTCTACAGATCATTTAAGTTAACAAGTTTTACAGTTCGATTTTTTTTCATGTATCATACTGAAAAACACAGGAAAGGAACTGTGTAGAAATGAAGTTCTCCTACTGGGATTGTGCAAGTCCCACGTAGTTTTCCAGCTCCTAGATTTATGTAGTCTGTTCTTTTTCTCCCTCCCTGAGTGCTTCTGGGATTATTTAATTCCTGAACATTAAAACTCTTAAATATATATAAAAATCATTGATTTCTTTATATTAGATTGTCTCATTTATGATGAGTGCTTGTGATCTTCATATTTAGATTTTTATTTGGTTTGGCAAATCTCCCTTCTATTGTATATTTGAATATCATTTCTATGCCATAACGTTTGTTCTGTTACTTTACTCAAAGATACAAGTTATTAAAATATTGACCTCATTTCCTCTCTTCCAAACTATCATCTTTTTATCCTGAACATTGTCATCTATTTTTCCTCTTCCTTTGTATTCTGAAAGATCCTTTAAATGTCATCCTTATGACTGATTTGATGTGCAGTGTTTACTTTGCTTTTATAGCTTTTTTTATTTTATTTTTTTATTAGAAAAGTTCTGGATTTACAGAACAATCATGCATGATATATAGGATTCCCATATGCCACAACCACCACAACACTTTGCATTAGTGTGGAACATTTGTTACAGTTGTTGGTAGCATAGTTTTGTAATTGTACTTTTATTAAAGTCCGTGATTTAAGTTAGGGTTCACTATTTGTGTAGTGTAATTCTATGGATTTAAATTTTTTTTTATTTTGTTACCATATATTTGATCTAACTTTTCCCCTTTTAATTATATTCAGATATGTGTTTTTCAGTGCTGTTAATTGCATTTACAGTGTTGTGCTACCACCACCACCAGCTATTAGAAAAACATTTCTACTATTCCAAATAGGAAACCTTTATATTTTAAGCCTTAATTTCCCATTCCCTGTCCCCACCCCATCTCCTGGTAACCTATATTCTAGATTCTGACTCTGTGGGCTTGCTTATTCTAATTGCTTCAAATCAGTGTGATCATATAATATTGGCTCTTTTGTGCCTGGCTTATTTCACTCAACTTCAAGGTTCATCCAGGTTGTCACATGTATTAGGACTCCATTCCATTTTATGGCTGAATACTATGCCATTGTATGTATATACCACATTTTATGTACCCATTCATCAGTCGATAGACACTTTGGTTGTTTCCATATTTTGGCAATTGTAAATAATGCTGCTATATACATTGGAAAGAAAATGTCTGTTTGAGTCCCTACTTTCAATTTTGGTAGGTACATACCTTGCTTTTATAGTTTTTAGTGTACTGAAGTCTGCGTTAGTCTTTCTGTACACATTTTCTTTATCTCTTTTCTCTGTCAAGTTAAGTTTTAGCTCTCAATAAGCCCTTTTGTTTTGTTACCTTTGAACTCTTATATCATGGAGTTCAGGTTTTCATTCATTCCTCCCCCTACCTCACTATTAATACTGTTTAAAATTCACTATAACCTATTTCCTACCAAATCATATTACTTTACCTTGTTGGGATGCCCTTTGAAATATACTCAGAGAGGCAATTCCTGATGTGGAGGGCACAGCCTCTGACCAGACCACCTGGATTCAAAGCTTTGTTCTACCACTGTATTAGTCAGCCAAAGGGGTGCTGATGCAAAATACCAGAAATCTGTTGGCCTTTATAAAGGGTATTTATTTGGGGTATAAGCTTACAGTTAACAGGCCATAAAGCATAAGTTACTTCCCTCATCAAAGTCTATTGCCATGTGTTGGAGCAAGATGGCTGCCGACATCTGCCAGGGTTCAGGCTTCTTGGGTCCCTCTCTTCCCAGAGCTTACTTGTCTTGGGGTTCCCCTCCTCTGCTATTTCCGCAAGGTCAGCTGTAGATTAGGAGGCTCTCTAGGCTTTGCCTCTCTCCACAAGCTCAGCTGTAGATTATCAGGCAAACAGCTTGTTTCTCTTTCTGGGACCTTCTCTCTTTCCTCACAACCAAGCTCCTCTGTGTGTTCACTTCCTGGGAATCCAGCATCAAATCTCAGCATCAGAACTCCAACATCAAAAAATCTCCAACTTGAAAAATAACTCCAACTCTATCCTTTGCCATGTCTTTTATCTTTGAGACCCCACCCACCAAGGGCCGGGGCTTATCACCCTACTGACGTGGCCCGATGAAAATCCTAATCATAACTTAATCATGCCCATATGAACAGACCAGTTTACAAGCATAATCCAATATCCATTTTTGGAATTCATAACTATATCAAATTGCCACAACCATGTACTACCTGTATGACTGTACAAGTTTCCTCAATTTTTCTCTGTTTCAGTTTCTCCGTCTATCACATAGGAACGATAAGAGTAACTATCTTATAGCATTATTGTGAGGAATTAAGACATATAAAGCACTTTAAACAGTGCTGGCACAAAGTACTCAATAAATGTGGGCTATTATTTCTCATTTGTTAACATAGATTGATGAAGATTTACTTATTATCAGCTCTGTGATTCATCAGTCTGAGGGATCTGGGGAGGTAGCTGGTACTTAGTGTCTTGTTTTTCCAGGTAGCTCAGACAAATATCATACACCAGGATTTTGTGCTTAACAGTAAGCTCAACAACACGAAATGATCAGTCCATGGATTCAGAGGCTAGAAGGCTTGCTTACATCTAGGTTCAGTAGAGCTCTGTCTGGCCCTGAATCCTTGGGTTCCTTGGTTTTCCTGACACATAGTGATGTACTCTCCTTTCTTTTCTTGGTTCCATTGACATCTGATTTCTGACTCCTCCCATGGCCTTCTCTGATTATGTCTGAATTTCTTCTGCTTAGAAAGAACTCCAGTAATCCAGAATAAGACACAACCTCATTCAGTTAACTAGAAATAATATCTTTAAAAAGTCCTGTTTACAGAGGATTCATACACAAAGGAATGTGGATTAAAATTAAGAACATGTCTAAACTGGAGTACATAACTCAAGTTACCACACTTGGGTGATCCTAATAGAAGAATTTCACTTCTCCACAGTTCCTTCCCTATATTTATGAATCTGGTATACAAAAAGCTAGTTTCTTTGGGAAGGTTCTCTGCTCTCTTGCCTCAACTTCATTTGCCTGGTATAGTATGGCTGGCTCTGGTGTGCAATGCTTGCCCACAGAGCCCTGACGCATTGGGAGAGGGATGAACAGGTGAGGAGAGAGGATATTCCCTACATTGGAAAAAGTCTTAAGGTTCAGGAAAGAGCCCTGACACATCGTGGAGGGAGTGCCTTCAGTCCTAGAAAGAAGTAGCACTAAGGATATCTTGCACACACCGTTAGACTTTATGCTTGGGGGAAACTACTCCAAACCTTAGTGACCAATATTTTCTAAAAGGAGCTCTAAATACTATGTTTTCTTCTGCTCCAGCATTAATTTTTTCTTCCAGATCTGTGCACCAGAATAATTAGTAGAGAGAGGGACATAGGCTGAGAGGTTCACATGAATGGAAGTTTAGAGTAGTTGACCACGGTTTTTAAAATATATTTTTCTATATTCAGAATATTTAAAATAAATTCTTCAAAATTTGAGATATGTGCATACCACCTTTTACTATACTTATTGTTTAATTAACTAAATCAAGATTAGGTTCCATTTCCTATGTTTTATTGCATCTATTCTTTTCTTTATAGCTTTACCACAATTTTTAATAAAAAACTACCTACATCATCATTTGTTTCATTCTGTCAATCTAAAACATATTTGTTCTTGTAAGGGTAGTAGCTATAACACCTAAAGTTATATGACACAGATTAAGCACAGTTAGCTATATCAAAATATTTTCCAAATGAATAAACTTATGTTTCCTAGGCCTCTTATTTAATTTTGTGACATTAATAAACCAGAGTGCCCATCCATGAGCAGTGGCTTTTATAAGTTTCAAAGGTTTTTCTCATCTGAACTTTTTTGAATTTGGTTGATTGTCAAGTTCTCTTAGAGCTATGAAGAAGGCCAGAGGGAAAGATAAAGTAAATGGAGCTTTCTTGCATCATAAATATAACCAAGATCTTTATTCCTCCTTTTTCACATATTCTATTTGTTTCATTGTATTACAACATACAAAGCTATTTGATAGTTGCTTCATAATTTCTCAAGGTAGACAAGAACTTGAAAATATTCCCATTTTTAATGCTATGTAACTACTGATTTCTTTTTCCTAGGTTTGCTGAGCTTTTATTTACTCAAATCCATTTTGTGAGAACAGCCATTGGAAGGTACTGCCCTTGTGAACAGCTCACCCAACCTTAGAGCTATTCCTTCCCAGAGTCTTGATACACACACAAAAAGTCAACATATAGTATTTCTCATGTACAACAAAATTTTTATAAGATTTGTCTTTGAAATAGAGCACACAAATTGGACAACAAAAGGAGATAGGTGCTGTTTCATGCTCTGTCTGTATAGAGAAATAAAGATATAATTCTAAAAGACAAATGTATTTAAAATGTTCAATTTCCTGAGTTGAAAATGAATTCCAATTTATTAATATTAAATCCTAACAAAAAGATCTTTCCTTGATTTAATAATATATATTTAGAAGATGATTATGCAGTTTTATAGGACTGAGATTTTCACATACTGTTCTTGGATTGTTAGTCATCCTTTTGTGCTGATTCTATACATATTATCATAACTGTTTTCTGTTGTTCCTTCTAAAGCTATTTATTTGCAAATGACAGCCAATACTTAGAGGCACTTCTTTTCTCTAGACAGTGTTATCAAATTATGATATATATAGGCTTGATTTTCTATGAAATATTTAGTTTTAGCCCATTTTTAAGGTTGCCATCAGACTCAACTTCCCATCCCTTGCTAAGTTATTAGTTTAACCATTGTCTGCTCTGATACCTGATTTCTTCCAAAGTCATTCCAGTACAGAATTACTGCAGAGATGTACATGGCCTTGGGCAAATCATTTAGTTTCTCTGTACTCTCCTTTCTTCATTTATAAAATGGGGATTAAATGACCTTATTCTACCTCCCTATCATGAGTGTTTTTAGATAAAATTAGATAATAGGCTTGAAAGTACATGGAAAGTAAAAGTGTTGTAATAAAGCATGACAATCTATTCTAAAGAAACCAAATAGAAAAACATGTTATAGAGATTTTTAATGCAGTTTTATTTTGTAGCTAATTGCTTTCACGAATCATTCTATCAAAAGGGAAAAAGGTGTATTTGAGAGTATAAAGAATCTAATTTACATTTATTTATAAAAATGTTTAATACCCAGTGGATATGGGTTTTAAAAGTTATATGCTTGTTTAAACTAAGATTGTTCATAACTTTAAAAATCTTTTAGTAGAAAACAATCTGTCAGAGACCAGACCAGAAGCTATAGTTGATCTTCTGTGATTTATAAAGGGTCAGAATGTAAGTAGAGAAAGTAATCGATGACAAAGGAAGACAGAAGGGAGAGCACTAGCAAAATGCTCCCAAAATAGAAAACTCAGCAAAAAACATCTAAGATAGATTATTGAGAAACATTGATTGGTAGAAGACAACTACCAGGTTTTTAAACAAGCAGCAGTGTCACACTAGCACATAGTTTTTCCTTCCTTCC